>APFE031162445.1:0-43148 GCA_000404065.3 Pinus taeda | reverse complement strand
ATAAAATTTATAAAATACTTCTTAAAATGTTATAAAACGCTTAGCATTTATGTTTTTTGGTTTAGGCTTTCAGGTTTAGGGTTTAGGGTTTAAGGTAGAGTATTTAAGCTTTATAAAATGCTTGGGTTTTTTAGGGTTTATGGTTTTGTCACTAAGGTTTTAGGGGTTAGGGCATAAGGTTTAGTTCTTATGATTTATAACACTTTATTAAATGCTTTTAATAAACAGCTAAATAAATGTTACAAAACACTTTTTAAAGTGTTATAAAATGATTAAGGTATAGGGTTTAGCGTTCAGAATTTAGGGTTTAGGATTTAGGGTTTGGGGTTTAGGGTCTAGGGTTTAGGGTTAAGCATTTACGGTTTAGGCTTTAGGGATTAGGGTTTACAGTTTAGGATTTATAACACTTTACAAAATTCTTAGTGTTTAAGTTTTAAGATTTTCAGTTTAAGGTTTATTCTTTCAGGTTTTAATAAACAATTACATAAAAGTTACAAAACACTTTTTAAAATGTTATAAAATGCTCGGGGTTGAAGGTTAATGTTTTAGGGTTTTGGTTTTAGGGTTTAGGGTGTAGGGATCAACCACCGCATGTTGAGTGGATATCCGTTGCTACATAATACACATAATAGATTCATCCCATTGGGCCTCAAGGATTTATGAAGAAAAATAAATAAAAGGAAACAGGTTTATGAAGAAGAGTGGAAAAACAATGGTCGGGGTATCTCATGTATCACAATTTTCACCCTCCTACATTCACATACCCAAGTGCGATCTTCTGTTATTATAGATTCTCATAAAATTCTTAGGGTTTTTGTTTTAGGGATCAAGGTTTGGGATTTAGGGTTTAGGATTTAGGGTTTATAACATTTTTCTAAATTATTTTAATAAGCACATAAGTAAAAGTTACAAATATTTTTTAAAATGTTATAAAATTTTTAGGCTTTAGCTTTTAGGGTTTAGAGTTTCTACCACTTTAGTAAATGTTTCTAGAATAAACTTAAATAAAAGTTATAAAAAACTCTTTAAAATGCTATAAACTAGTTAGCGTTTAGGTTTTAGGGATTAGGGTTTCAAGTTTATAACACTTTAGTAAATTCTTTTAATAAACACGTAAAAAAAGTTACAAAACACTTTTTAAAATGTTATGAAATGCCCAGGGTTTACGTTTTAGGGTATAAGGTATATGGTTTCGGGTATTGGGTTTAAGGTTTATGGTTTATGGTTTACAGTTTATAACACTTTAGTAAATTGTTTTAATAAACACTTAAATAAATGTTACAAAACGCTTTATGAAATGTTATAAAAGGCTTAGAGTTTAGCATTTAGGGTTTATGTTTATTAGTTCAGGGTTTATAGCTTAGGGTTTAGTTTTTATGGTTTAGGGTTATAACACCTTAGTAGATTATTTTCACAAAAAATTAAGTATAAGTCACAAAAATCTTTTTAGAATGCTATAAAATGATTAGGGTTTAGGTTTCAGTAAATTCTTATAATAAACACTTAAATAAAAGTTAAAAACATTTTTTAAAATGTTATCAATTGCTAAGGGTTTAGGGTTAAGAGTCTAAGGTTTATAAGAATTTAGTAAATCCTCTTAATAAACACTTAAATAAATGTTAGGAATTGTTTTAAGATGTTATAAAATTCATAGGGTTTATTGTTTAGGGTTTATGGTTTGGGGTTTTGTGTTTAGTGTTTAGGGTTTAGTGTTTATAACACTTTAGTAAATGATTTTAATAAACACTTAAATATAAGCTATAATATGTTTTCTAAAGTGTTAGAAAATTACTAGAGTTTAGCATTTAGGGTTTACGGTTTAGAGTTTAGGGTTTAGGATTTAGGGTTTCAGGTTTGGAGTTTATGGTTTAGGGTTTAGGGCTTGTGGTCTACAGTTTAGGGTTGAGGGTTTCTAACACTTCAGTAGATTATTTTAATAAACTCTTAAATAAAAATTACGGAACACTTTTGAAAATGTTATAAAATGCTTAGGTTTAATGTTTGCAATTTGAGGTTTAAGGTTTAAGGTTTAGGGTTTAGGGTTTATGATTTAGGTTTTAGGTTTTGTAGTTTAGAAGTTCGGGTTTAGGGTTTATAAGGCATTAGTAAAGGATTCTAATAAAAACATAAATATAAGTTTCAAAATACTTTTTAAAATGTTATAAAATGATTAGGATATAGGGTTTACGGTTTACGGTTTAAGGTTTGGGGTTTAAGTTTAGGGTTTATTGTATAGGGTCTACAACATTTTGGTAAATTATTGTAATAAACACTTAAATAAAGGTTACAAAACATTTTTGAAAATGTTATAAAATGATTAGGGTTTGTGATTTACAGTTTAGGGTTTGGGGTTTGGGGTTTAGGGTTTAGGGTTTAGGTTTTGGGGTTTAGGGTTTATGTTTTTGTGTTTAGGGTTTAGGGCTTTGTGTTTAGGGTTTAGGGTTTAGGGTTTTGTGTTTATGGTTTAGGGTTTATAACACTTTAGTAAATTATTTTAATAAACACTTAAATAAAAGTTACAAAATTATTCTTAAATTGTTATCAAATTCTTAGGGTTTATGGTTTACGGTTTTGGGTTTGGGGTTTAGGGTTTTGGGTTTTGGTTTTAGGGATAGGTTTTACGCTGTATGGTTTAAGTTTTATAACGATTTAGTAAATTCTTTTGATAAACACTTAAATATCATTTAGGGTTTACGATTTACGGTTTATTTTTTAGGGTTTAGCGTATAGGTTTTAGGTTTTAGAGTTTATAAAAATTTATTAAGAGCTTAAGATGAACACTTAAAAGGGGTTAAAAAACACTTTTAAAATGTTATATAATGATTAGGGTTTGGTATTTAGGGTTTAGGTTTTGTAACACCTTAGTAAATTCTTTTAATAAACACTTAAATAAAAGTTACAATATTTTTTTATAGATCATAAAATGCTTAGGTATTACGGTTTAGGGTTTGGGGTTTGGCGATTAGGGTTTAGTGTTTAGGGTTTGGGGTTTAGGGTTAAGGGATTAGGGATTAGGGTTTATGGTTTATAACACGTTAATAAATTCTTTTACTAAACACTTAAATAAAAGTTACAAAATCATTTTCAAAATGCTTTAAAATGTTGAAGGTTTAGGGTTTGGTTTTAGGGTTTTAAGTCTATGGTTTATGGTTTAGAGTTTGAGGGTCTAGGGATTATAACACTTTAGTAAATTATTTTAATAAGAATTTAAATAAAATCTACAAAACATTTTTTAAAATGTGATAAAATACTTAGGGTTTATGGTTTACAGTTTAGGGTTTAGGGTTAGGGGTTTATGGTTTACCGTTTAGGGTTTAGGGTTTAGAATTTAGTGTTTAGGATTTAGGGTTTCATGTTTAGGGTCTAAGGTTTACGATTAAGCATTTTTGGTTTAGCATTTAGGGATTAGGGTTTACAGTTTAAGATTTATAATACTTTACAAAATTCTTACAGTTTAAGTTTTAATATTTTTGGTTTAGGGTTTAGGGTTTCAGCTTTAGGGTTCATGGTTTCGGGTATATAAAACCTTAGTAATTGTTTTAATAAGCACTTACATAAAATTTTCAAAACATTTTTTAAAATGTTATAAAATGCTTAGGGTTTAGGGTTTAGGCTTTGGGGTTTAGGGTTAAGGGTTTAGGGTTTAGGGTTTCGGTTGTAGGGATGAGCCACACCACCTAAAGGGGGTATCCGCTACTACATAGTAAACATAATGCATTCATCCCATTGAGCCTCAAGGAGTTACAAAGAAAAGTAAATATGAGGAAATATGTTTATGAAGAAGAGTGGAAAAACAAAGGTGAGGGTATAGCATGCATCACAATTTTCTCACTCCTACACTCACATACCCAAGTGTGGTGTTTCGTTATTATAGATTATGATAAAATTCTTAGCATTTATGGTATAGGGATTAGTGTTTTCCATTTAGGGTTTAGGATTTAATGTTTATAACATTTTAGTAAATTAATTTAAAAAGAACTTAAATAAAAGTTACATATAGTTTTTAAAATGTTATAAAATTATTAGGCTTTAGTGTTTAGGGTTTAGAGTTTATAAAACTTTATTAAATGTTTTCAGTATACACCTATATAAAAGTTACAAAAAACTCTTCAAAATGTTATAAATTAGTTAGGGTTTAGGTTTTAGGGATTAGGGTTTCAAGGTTATAACACTTTAGTAAATGTTTTTAATAAACATGTAAAAGGAGTTACAAAACACTTTTTAAAATGTTATGAAATGCTTAGGGTTTAGGTTTTCGGGTATAAGGTATATGGTTTAGGGTTTTGGGTTTAAGGTTTAGGGTTTAGTGTTTAGGGTCCAGGGGTTATAACAGTTTAGTAAATTGTTTCAATAAATACTTAAATAAATGTTACAAAACGCTTTATGAAATGTTATAAAAGGCTTAGGGTTTAGCATTTAGGGTTTAGGCTTTTCAGTTTACGGTTTATAGTTTAGGGTTTAGGTTTTACGTTTAAGGTTTAATAACACCTTAGTAAATTACTTTGATAAAAACTTAAGTAAAAGTCACAAGACTCTTTTTAGAATGCTATAAAATGCTTATGGTTTAGGTTTTATGATATTTTAGTAAATTCTTATAATAAACACTTAAACAAAATTTAAAAAACAATTTTTAAAATGTTATAAATTTCTTAGGGTTTAGGGTTAAGAGTCTAAGGTTTATAAGACTTAAATAAAAGTTAGAAATTTCTTTAAGATGTTATAAAATGCTTAGGGTTTACGGTTTAGGTTTTGGTGTTTAGAGGTTAGGGGTTAGGGTTTATAACACTTTAGTAAATGATTTTAATAAACACATAAATATATGTTACACTATGTTTTCTAAAGTGTTATAAATTATTAGAGTTTAGCATTTAGGTTTTAGTGTTTAGGGTTTAGGGTTCAGGGTCTAGAGCTTATCATTTATGTTTTAGGGTTTCAGGTTTAGAGTTTAGGCTTTAGGATTTAGGGTTTGTGGTTTACAGTTTAGGTTTGAGGGTTTATAACAATTTAGTAAATTCTTTTAATAAAAACTTAAATAAAAATTACAAAATGATTTTTAAAATGTTATAAAATTCTTAGGGTTTAATGTTCTCGATTTGGAGTTTAGAGTTTAAGGTTTAGGGTTTAGGTATTATGATTTAGGGTATAGGGTTTGGGATTTAGAGGTTAGGGTTTAGGTTTTATAAGAAATTAGTAAAGGCTTTTAATAAACACTTAAATAAAAGTTTCAAAATACTTTTTAAAATGTTATAAAATGATTAGGGTTTATGGTTTACGGTTTAAGCTTTGGGGTTTTGGTCTAGGTTCAGGGTTTAGTGTATAGGGTCTGTAACATTTTGGAAAATGCTTTTAATAAATATTTAAATAAAAGTTACAAAACAATTTTTAAAATCTTATAAAATGGTTAGGGTTTACGGATTACGGTTTAGGGTTTGGGGTTTGGGGTTTACCGTTTAGGGTTTAGGTTTCGGGGTTTAGGGTTTATGTTTTTGTGTTTAGGGTTTAGGGTTGTGTGTTTATGGTTTATTGTTTACAACACTTTAGTAAATTCCTTTAATAAACACTAAAATAAAAGTTACAAAATTATTCTTAAATTGTTATAAAATTCTTAGGGTTTATAGTTTACAGTTTAGGACTTGGGCTTTAGGATTTAGAGTTTAGGTTTTGGGGTTAGGTTTAAGGATGTATGGTTTAAGGTCTATAAAAATTTAGTAAATTTTTTTAACAAACACTTAAATAAAAGTCACCAAATGCTTTTAAAAATATTATAAAATGCCTACGGTTTAGGGTTTAGTTAAAAAACACTTGTTAAAATGTTATAAAATCCTTAGAATTTAGGGTTTAGGATTTAAAATTCTATAAAATTCTCATGGTTTAGGCTTTAGGGTTTATAACACTTGAGTAAATTTTTATTATAAAGTCTTAAACAAAAGTAAGGAAACGTTTGTTAAGATGTTATAGAATACTTAGGGTTTAGAGTTTAGGCTTTAGGGTTTTGGTTTTTGGGTTTAAAATGTTATAAAATGCTCATGGTTTAGGATTTCGGGTTTCAGGTTTAGAGTTTACAGTTTAGGGTTTACAGTTTGTGGTTAACAATTTAGGGTTAAGGGTTTAGAACATTTTAGTAAATTATTTTAATAAACTCTTAAATAAAAATTACAAAACACTTTTTAAAATGTTATAAAATGCTTATGGTTTAATTTTATTGATTTGGGGTTTAAGGTTTAAGGTTTAGGGTTTAGGGTTTATGATTTAGGTTTTAGGGTTTAGAGGTTAGGGTTTAGGGTTTATAGGAAATGAGTAAAGTATTTTAATAAACACTTAAATAAAAGTTTTAAAATACTTTTTAAGATGTTATAAAATGATTAGGATTTAGGGTTTAAGGTTTATGGTTTAAGGTTTGGGGTTTTAGGTTTAGGTTTAAGGTTTATTGTATAGTGTCTACAACATTTTGGTAAATTATTTTAATAAACACTTAAATAAAAGTTACAAAACATTTTTTAAAATATTATAAAATGGTTAGGGTTTACGGTTTACAGTTTAGGGTTTGGGGTTTGGGGTTTACGGTTTAGGGTTTAGGTTTTGGGGTTTAGTGTTTATGTTTTTGTATTTAGTGTTTAGGGTTTTGTGTTTATGGTTTGGGGTTTATAACACTTTAGTAAATTATTTTAATAAACACTTGAATAAAAGTTACAAAATTCTTCTTAAACTGTCATAAAATTCTTAGGGTTTATGGTTTAGGGTTTTGGGCTTGGTGTTTAAGGTTTAGGGTTTTTGTTTTGGGGTTAGGTTTTAGGGTGTATGGCTTAAGTTTTATGACAATTTAGTAAATTATTTTAATAAACACTTAAATAAAGGTTACAAAACGCTTTTAAAAATGTTATAAAATTCCTACAGTTTAGGGTTTAGTTTATAGGATTTAGGGTTTAGGGTTTATTATTTAGGGTTTAGTGTTTATGTTTTAGGGTTTAGCGTTTAGGGCTTAGGGTTTGGGGTTTAGGGTTCAGGCTTTAGGTTTTAGAGTTTATTAAACTTTATTAAGAGCTTTTGATAAACACTTCAAAAAGGTTACAAAACACTTTTCATAATGTTATTAAATGATTAGGGTTTAGCGTTTAGGTTTTATAACACCTTAGTAAATTCTTTTAATAAACACTTAAATAAAAGTTACAATGTTTTTTTTATATATCATAAAATGCTTAGGTTTCAGGGTTTAGGGTTTGGGGTTTGGGGTTTAGGTTTTAGTCTAGCGTGGCCTAGTCTAGATTATCCTAACCTTGCCTAATCTAACCTACCCCAATCTAGCCTAGCTCAATACAACCAAGCCTATCCTAACTTAATCTAGCCAAATTTAACATAGCCTAATCTATCCTAGCCTAGTCTAGCCTAATCTAGCTTAATCTAGCCTAATCTAGACTAGCATAATCTAGCTTATCCTAACCTAACTTAGCCTAGCCTAGCATAGCCTAATCTAACCTATTGTAGGCTAATCTAGCCTAGCCTAATCTACTCTAAGCTAGTCTAGCCTACTCTAATCTAGCCTAGCCTAATCTCGGCTAATCTCATCTAGCCTAATCTAGACTAGGCTCACGTACCAAAGCCTATCGTAGCCTAGCCTACCCTAGGCTACCTATCCTAACCCAGCCTAGCCTACCATACCCTACCCTAGCCTACCATACCCTAGGCTACCTAGCCTAGCCTAGCATAATGTAGCCTATCCTAGCCTACCTAGGCTACGCTAACATAACCTAGCCTAGCCTACACTATCCTAAGCTTATCCTAGCCTACCTAACCCAAGCCTATCCAACCTACCCTAGCCTAGCCTACCTTAGCCTAACCTAGCCTAGCCTAGCCTAACCTAGCCTAGTCTATCTTATGCTAGCCTAGCCTACGGTAGCATATCGTACTCTAGCCTACCCTCCCTAGCTAGCCTACCCTATCCTACCCTAGCCTAACCTATCCTAGCCTAGGGTATCCTAACCTACCTAAGCCTAGCCTAGCCTTTCCTATCCTATCCTACCAAAACTTCGCCTAGCTAGCCTAACCTACCCTACCATAGCCTAGCCTCGCCTAGCCTAACCTACCCTAATCTACCATGGCCTACCCTACCCTACCCTACCATGCTTAGCCTACCTAACCTACTTAGCCTACCCTAGCCCAACATAATCTAGCCGAGTGTACCCGAGCATAGCCTACCCTAACCTACCCTAGCCTAACCTACCTAGCCTACCATAACCCAGCTTGTCCTAGCCTACCTAACCTACCTTTGCATAACCTAGCCTAGCCTACCATATCCTAAGCCTAGCTTATGTCAAACCATTATCCCAGCCTAGCCTACCCTAGCCTACCCTAGCTTAGCCTAGCCTAGCCTACCCTATCCTACCCTACCCTAGCCTACCTTAACCTACCCTAACCTAGCATAGCCTAATCTATCCTAGCCTAGCCTAGCGTATCCTAACCTACATAACCCTAGCCTAGCCTCACCTATCCAACCCTACCCAAGATTAGCCTAACTAGCCTACACTTCCCTACCGTATACTAGTATAACCTAGCCTACCCTACCTTGGCCTACCCTAGCCTACCATATCTTACACTAGCTTAGCCTACCCTATCCTACCTAACCTACTGTAGCCTATGCTAGCCTACCCTAGCTTACCTAGCCTAGCCTAGCCTACACTACCCTACCCTACGCTCCCATAACATAGCCTACCCTACCTTACCCTAGCATATCTTACCCTTACCAAGCCTCCCTAACGTACCCTAGCCTACCATAGCCTAGCATAGCCTACCTTTACCTACCCTAGCCCAGCCTAGTGTACCTAGCCTAGCCTAGCCTAACTTAGCCTAGCCTAGCCTAACGTAACCTAACCTAACCTACCATACCCTAGCCTGGCCAACCCCACCTAGCCTAGCCAAGTCTACCTCACCTAGCCAAACCTATCCTACCCTACCTATCCTACCCTACCTAGCCTACCTAGCCTAGCCTAGCCTAACCTACCTAGCTTACCTAGGCTACCTTACCCTACCCTACCTTATCCTACCCTACCTAGACTACCCTAACCTAGCATAACCTAGCCTAGCCTAGCCTATCCTAAGCCTAGCTTATCCAAGCCTACCCTAGCCGACTCTATCCTACCTTAATCTAGCCTACCCTGGCATAACCTTAAGTAGCTTATCATAAACTAGCCTCACCTAACTTTATCCTAAACTAGATTATCTAGCCTAACCTAAGATAGCCTAGCCTATCGTATCATAGCCTAGCCTAGCCTAGCATAACTTAAATTAACCTAGCCTAGCATGGCCTAAAGTAGCTTAGCCTAGTTTGACATACACTAGCTTGAACTAAGCTTTCCTAGCTTAGTTTAAACTAGCTTGGACTAACCTAGCCTAGCCTAGCTTGGCCTAACCTAGCCTAGCCTAGCTTAAACTAAGCAAGCCTATCCTACTCTGGCCTAAAGTAGCCTAGTCTAAGCTAAACTAACTTGGCCTAGCCTAGCCTAAATAGTCTAGCCTTACCTAGCCTATCCCACCCCACTCTAGCCTAACCTACACTAAACTAGCCAAACCTAGACCCTAAATCTCAATGTATATTATAAATATACATCATGCATGAAAGTGAAAGAACTTCACATAAAAAAGTAGTAAACATAAGTAACGGATTTATTAAGAAAGTTACAAAATAGAAATTTATGTTTATTGAAAACATATTTACATAATATAAATTCTATAATAAAAATAATTTTTCAATATACAACTAAAACATATATAAAAATATGGTTCAGTTAAGTAATTAATTAATAAATTTATAAAAAAGAAAACACTTTAAAAAACAAAATCACTACTATAAAATTTATATATTATATTATTAAAAAATATAAAAATAAATCATATGAAATATATTAATGTTTAGGAAATTATAAAAAGACAATTTACTTTATTGAGAGCACACTTTTAAAAAAGACAATTTTATATCAATTAAAGAAAAATAAAATTCCTTATTTCTTATTTTAGTAAATAAAACTGTATAAAAAATTAAATAAATATTTATTGAAAAAATATGAATTATTGAAATATAAATTTTATAGGTTATTCAAAATATTTTCATAAAAAGGATACTATCATTTACATGTAACAAATTTTGGCTCACTTAAATTACTGAAAAAACATACATTGAAATAAATTGAAACATTGTGTATATATATGATTCGGAAAACAATGGAATTGGAGGTGAAAAAACGCTTATCGATTTTACTTCCAAAAAAGACTATGACTGTGAAAACAATGAAAGCAACCTCAAAAAGGAAATTCTATACGCACATAGGCATGCGACTTTCAACTTTAAATATTAGGTGTCCTCAAATGGAGATGTCAGCGATAAATACGAATACGAATACGACTAAACTCGTTGTTTATCAAATCATGATAGTGATTCATTCGAAATTCCAAGGGAGTGCTGAGCTTGCCGCCATCCTCAGCTTCTTGACGGAAATGTCGCCTAATTTCTTAGTTTATTTGATACTCTGTCTATCGTCCTTTGTTTTGGAAACAGAGCCCATGGGTCCCTCCAGAAGAGGTCCAGTAGTGTAATCGTCCAAGAACCGGAAGTCAATACCAGCTGGAGTTTCGTTGGCCTTGGAAGGGGACCTAAAAGATGCCAATGACGCTGGCGATTCATCAGAAGCCTTGTGGATGTTTTCAAGGTGCCCTTTACGCTTAGGACTAGCTGGCTTTCGCGATGGGATAGATATGGCTGGATTGCAATTTATATCTGAGCGTTTTTCTTAATGGAATTGGAGAGTTTCCTGCATATTCTCTGAAAGCAATTATGGTCGACAAGTTCGAAAGGAGGGCTATTCTCATCTTGGATACGCGTGAGACGCTCTCTTTGGAACGAAGAGGCAATACAAGGCGGAGGGAATGGAGAAGAGAGCAACCCTATGCCGAAGGAATAGGAGTCGAAGGCCGACATGCCCACTGGAGCAGGGGTGGCGTGAAGCGGGGATGTATAAGTTACCGACATGCTTACTGAAGCGGGGGTGGCCAAAGGAATATAAGCTACACATGTGCTTTCTTCAATACACCAAGGAATTAGGCGACATTGCCGTCAGAACGAAGAGGAAATACAAGGCGGAGGGAGTGGAGATGAGAGCTACCCTATGGCGACATGGCTAGTGGACCTCTTCGGGAGGGACCCACGGGCTCCGTCGCCAAAACAAATGACGATAAACCTACGCCACTGCATGCTATCCAAGTACGGATTATCAAATAAACCCAGAAATTCGGCGACATTGCCATCAAGAAGCCGAGGATGGCGTTGCTGGCACAAGCCAAGCTCAGGCAATCATGATACTGATTCATTCGAAATTGTATGAAAGAGAGCCAGTTAAATTACAAGCATATGCAGATCAGTAACTCGATAATAAAGATGGTTCTAGATTTAAAGCAGATCCATAAATTTCGTAAGCTCTTTTGAATTCATTGAAATAGAGGCACATTAAACCTCCATAAATTAAAGAAATATTAATTAAATAAAAAAATAATATGCCCAGATTAATTCCTAAAGAGAGGCAGATGGGTTAAGCTCACAATAAACTAATACAGAGTATTAATTTACACGATAGATGAATTAAATGACTAGAAAGCCATAGTAAATCCATTATCAATCCAAAAATAAATTAATTCAAACCAGCAGATAGATACATGGAGCTGAGGAAAACTAGTCGCATCCAGCGTAACCTGTTGAAAGAGAAGCTAGATCCATACATACCAGTAACTCGATTTCATTTTTTGAATCTGTAGCCACGAGCATTTCCCTACTTCTCCATTCTGTAAATATTTGCAATGGAAAGGTTATAGACTAAAAGAAATCAAGGGCTTCTCAGAAAATCAAAGGGAAAAAAGACAAGTAATCATTAACCATTGAACTTTTCCGCCGGAAGATCTGGTTACCTTTGATCTTCTCCACCGGAAGCCGAGGCTACCTACAGTAATATGCCCAACAAAACATAGATGGAGGAAGAGGTTAAACTTGCTAAACTATTTCCAAAGAAATCAAGGGTTTTTCAGAAAATGAAAGGGAAAAAAGAGAAGTGATCATCAATCATTGAACTTCTCCGCTGGACGATTTGATTGCCTTTACCCTTTGCCTCCGATCATGAAGAGATTAAAATTGCTGAACTATTTCCGAAGAAATTAAGGGCTTCTCAGAAAATCAAAGGGCAAAAAGAGAAGTGCTCATTAACCATTGAACTTCTCCACCGGAAGGGATTGATCTGGTTGCCTATGATCTGCTCCACTGGAAGTCGAGGAAGAGTTGATATATATATTCTTCCGCGTCCTTTCAACGAATATAGGATTAAATTACTCCCATCTAAAACCAGATAGCAACAACTAACTTCTTGCATGCTTTTCTGCCAACTGGATAGTATTGCAACGGTTCGCTTTATCCATGATTTTTTTACCAGTCAGTTAAATGTTATATTGCTTTTCTAAATGTGTCAATTTGTCAGTTATAGATCTTCACGTTTTTCTAAATTTGTTTTGAATTTAATGAGTTTTATTCTCTTTCTCAATTTGTTTTCAATTTAAAGATCTTTTAATCTTTGTTTTAAAAAAGAAACATGATTTATCACTAATTTTTTATGATATTTTAATCTTTGGTTTAAAAAAAAACATACAATTTATCACTAATTTATGTTACTAATTTATTCATATTTGTTTTTAAATTTAATTATATTATTTTATATTATTTTGTTTTATTTATACAAATAAGTTACAAATAACTAATTTTATTTGTATGTATTTAATTATTTTTATTGATTTTTTTTAGAACAAATATGATGTAATATCTATTAACTCTGAATTTCTTTAATTATTTTTAAATTTAATTGTATTTTCTCATTTTATTTAGTGTTTATTTTTTTCAATATTTAGTACAATACTATATCTTACAAATTTTATTATATATTATTATTTATTTATTTATTAAAAATGAATTTATATACAATTATATATATGTTTATATTTTGCTCAAAATCATATAGTATTAAGTACATCTACATGTAACATGCAAAATTTAGTAAGTATATAGTCAACTCTTAATAGTGTTTGAGTGTACATTTTTGTTTTATTTTTTTAACTTGTAAAGTTTTAAAATTGTGAGATATATTTAACATCATGAAAATGCAAATATATATATATTCAAACCAAATAACTTGTGAATCAAAACCATGTGATAAATCATTTCCATAAATCCTTGGTTCTATAAAATGCAAAAAAATTAGCTTAGAAAACAACCTTTTTCGAGATAGTTGGACAAATCCCTTAGTAAAAACTTGGGACTCTAAAAATGAAGGGCAATTGGATATTTAGTCATTATATAGGGAGAGAAAGCCTTGTTTCTATGGATTTCCTTTTCAATAGTAAGGGTTATCACTATAAATCATCATTTTAGTAATTTTTTGGCATTATATGGAAGAAAGATTTTAGTAATAGAAGTGTTACTAAATCCATTATCATAAACAAAAGTACTAGTATGTGATATCTTGTTTTCAAATAATGGTTCAAAGTATTACGATAAACCTATTTTCTTTTTTCTTTGTAGAACCTCACTACAATATGAGAATCTTGGTATTGGTAAGTTGCATAGATTTTAGTTCTTTAATAAATAAACAACAATTGTTTTCTACCAATTCACATGTTTCATTTTGTGATATTAAAATAGAAATGATCAAAAGGATAATTCCCTTTCTTTTTTGTGTGTTGCATTATGTGCTATAAATAATCATGAGTGTTTCATAAAATATCATGGAGATGCTCTCATTTTTTGTGGAGAATATGATTTAAGGTGTATTTTTTATAAGATTAAATTGACCGCACGTTTTCAAAAAATAAGGCGTATTTTGTAAGTGTTCAATTTAGTTTTCGGTTTTGCAAGACCAAAGATAATGGTAAGGGGTTACTTAATATGAAAATTTATATACTAATCGTGATTATGGACATGTGTGATATAAATTGAAGATAGAGTAACCTAAATCTAAAAGAGAGCATCCATGTGAATTTATGACATGATTGGAATTTGTTCTATATAATTCAAAAATAGTTTTAGGAAGCATTACTCATATTTAGTGTGAGAGATATTCATAGACCTTGAAAGAATCCTTGAGGAAAAGTTGTCTAACTTTTATTATATGGCATTGTTATATTTTAACCTATATTCATTTAACCCACACATTTTCCTAAATATTATAATGCTCAAATTCACCAATTCCTTATTGTTCGTAAACTTACTCATGTCAAATAACTTCATCTTAGCGATAATTAGTATTTTTAATATTTCAGTACAACGATGTTATTAATGTTAAAAAGGATTATGTTTTGATACAAACAAAAGATCTAGGAAATTGGAGAATGACCATGTTTAGCTTTCAAGTTTTTCTTTAAGTATTATTTCTTCAAGACGAATCTATATATAATTCTATACATTGAATCTTATCCAAATTTTCATTGGTCTACATTGCTTCAATACAAGTATTCTTCATTAGTCGCATATTTTCATACTTGGATCTCACATTATCTTTTCTAATAGCACGACTCAAGATTATATGATCCTATGAAAACATATATTCTATCAAGTTGTGAATAATACGTGAATCATTTGCACTCTATTTTACATTATTGGTGAGTTACAAAATGTTGGACATGTATATTTGATTTACATCATTAGTCTATACATACCCAATTTAAGTTAAGGGTTGAACTATATTTGGGACTTTCAAATGTGCATTATTTGTTCAACTCCTTTTACACTTCATGTCAGGAGTTTAGGGTCATTATGGGTTTCTTTTTGTTATTCTAGATGTCTCATTATTAATGGTATGACATCCATGGTAGGAAAGAATTAAAGTAAGTCTATCCACATATAAAAACTTTTTTCTATTAATACTGAAATAGGTTTCATGAGGTATTCATACAAGGCATACCCATATTTTTCATTTTCCCCTTTCTTTCAAATATTTGAGAATCTCAACATAATTTTTCTTGATAATGTGATCATGGAGAAGGGATGAAGAACCTCTAACTCTATTTTCTAAATATTTTTTACTTCATATAAATTTATATAAGGATTTTAATATACATATCTTGAACTATTTCATAAGTTAATTTGTAAACTTTACGTACTTACACAATTCCTTAATCATATTTTGAATTCAGTCAATATATATGGTCTAAAAAATTGTGGATCTGACCATTTGTAAATGTGCATTGATGTAGGTTGTTTGAATCCACCGACCTTTCCTTAACTACATCTTTTAAGACTTGTATATCATACCATCAATTGTAATAGTGTGGTTTCTTCTTGCACGATCCTATAAAACATTATGTTTGACCAACCCATGAAATATAATTGAAAATCATGCAATGTATTCCACTTACTAATTCTATTTCACTTTCGTTATGAGTTGCTAATGTTCTGACATAGATATTTGACGTATCTATTTGAATAAATATATAATTACATTATGCTAAAGATTCAATATTAGTTTTATTTGCATTTACGCTAAATCAAGGTAAATGAGCTACATAATAAGTTGTATGGCTTGTTTTCTTCTGCTAGTCAATATGTCATGATATAATTTTCTGCTTATTTCTAAAACAAGTCTAATTGTGTCAAACAACTTCAAGTATTCTCTTGTCTAGTATTGGCAATAGATTTCGGGCTTTTAAGTTTGTACATCACAATTTTGTATTACTTCCTTTGCAATGTTGACTCATTTACAGAGTGTCATGTCCATTTTTTATTTATATCAATTCAATTGGTAATCAAATGAAAATAAATCGCTCTCCATTCCTTACTTTTATATTGTTTCATGGATGATTTAAATTTTTTATTACATTATTATTTTCTCTCTAATGTTGGTGATCAATTCTATGGTTGATGCATTCATAGTGACCAAAGCACATTCATTATAAAGTCGCACAACATGGTGTTGATTTTAATATGGGGTCCCATAATGATATACATTGAGGAAAAAATATAATATAAATAATAGTTACAAGAGAGTGTTTGGAAAATCCTCACTCAAATATTTTTAGCATGCATTTTTTGATACCAATGAATATTATGATAAAGGTGAAAGCTTAGTGATAAAGTCGAACTATAAAAAAACTAATTTCCATAATTGCTTCAAACCCTCTCGATGATGATACATGCTCATATATTATAATAAGCTATTTACCTTTAACATATTATTACTTTCCTAAATGTAGAAATGCCCAAATAATTTTTGGTATGGCATGCCATTTATTTTCAAAATAAGGTATGCTCTTTCATATATGGATTTTCTCTTTAAGGAAATGATGATTTAGACTATCTACTCAATAAGGAAATAATCTAACATTAGTCTAACATTTAGAGCATATAAATAGTTGGTAACAATTTCAATGTATGAGCAATTATATATTCATCCCTATATTTCAATTTTTTCTTCTTATTCAAAAATTAAATCTATGGTTTAATGTGGAATAATATACTAGTTACAGTCCTATATAAAAAGCTAAACCATACTAATTTCACTACTAGGCAATTGTTATTATCTAAATGATAATTAGATAGAATTGAAATTTATTCACTTAAGATTTTTGACAGTCTAAAAACATCACTAAAATGTATTAAAATATCAATTAATATAAATTAATGTACTAATTTAACTACCTCTATTACTATAAATTATCATTAATATAATTTTAAACATTACAATTATTATTCTGAAATAGTTGATATACAATAATAATTATTATTAAAATTAATTCTTCGTGGCTAATATATCATCTTCCTAAGACGCAATGAAAAAGAAAACAAGATAATGATTGAAAACCCAGATGGATACGACACCTTATAGACGAATAACGGGTCATTCCACGTGGTGGAGTTTTCCCTGAAAATTGTTAACATTAGCATGTAGTTAAGACCATCCTTGAGTAATATAAAGTTGAACCTTTCGACTTCACAGTGATAAGGCTCTATACATATAATACACAATTGTTGTAAAATATTGAGAACAATATTATTTGTTGCAGCTTAATGAATATTAGGAAAAAAATACAATAGTAATAAACTATAAAGTAAATTAGATAATTGATTAATGATATACTTTATATTAAGATTAGTTAGTTTTATGTTTGTATTATATGGCTAAACATTTCAAATGTTATTTAATTTTAACACATTGAATACTTCCCTCCAAAATGTGAAGCTTTCAACTCAAGTTAGATCTTGCATGTAGCTCTGAACATTATTCTCTGAAAATCATAATTTTGAATACTAAATTTTTAATGGAAATTTGAAAGTAATATTTTTAGTGTTCATGTAATGAAAATTTGGAAACAATAATTACACCTAGGGAATATCTATGAAAGGTTGGACATGAAATAGTAGCTACACCTGAGGTATCTCTGTGAAGGGTTAGGAATTAATTACATCGAACATATTTTTCTATGAGTTTGGGTTTGGAAGATATTGTTCATCCTAGCCAATAGTAGAGTATCATATTCGCCCGCCTTCGTCCGGAAAAAAATATAATATAAATAATAGTAACACAAGACAATATAATAATAGAAAAATATCGCTCCTCAATTTTTTGCATACATTTTTTGCTACCAATCGATATTCCAATAAAGGAGACACCTTAGTGAAAAGTAAAACTAAAATCATAATAATTTGCATGTCGTGTCTCAATTGTTCCTAAAATATTATTTCCATACTATGTTCCAAGCTTTTTGGGGATGGTGCATGCTCATATATCATAATAAATTACTTAAGTTTCACATACTATTATTTTTCTAAACGTAGTAATGGTCCAATATTATTTGGTTTGGAAAGGAATCTATTTTCAAAACAAGGTATGCTCATATATATTTGAGTTTATTTTAAAGAAAATGATTAGTTGGATTATCTACTGATAGAGTAAATACCCGAACATCTAAACCAATATTTTTTAGAGGTTTATGTGTTTTTCATAGCTCCATGCCACATACTTTTAAGATTAATGATTGCATCACCTATTTCATTATACTTATGCTCTAAAATTTTTTGTGAAACTGGGAATATATTCTCAATTATATATGCATCCTTATATTTCATTTTGTTCTTCTATTCAAAATAGTAAACCTATGGTTTAAGTTGGAATAATATACTTATTACACTCACATCTAGAAACCTAAACCATATTGTTTTCACTCTCATGAAAATGATATTATATAAATAATAATTAGATAAAGTGAAAATTTATTTGCTCAAGATTTATGACAAGTGTAAAAACATCACTAAAATGTATTAAAACATCAAATAAACAAAATGAATGCACTAAGTTAACCACCCCTATTACTATAATATAATAAATTTAAATTTATCATTAATATGATTCTAAATGTTACAATTACTTTTCTAAAATAATTGATCTAAAATAATAATTATTATTAAAATTGCTTCTCCTTGGTTAATATCTCTTCTTCCTTGGATCTAATTAAACAAGAAAAAAGTTAATTACGAAATACATAGAGGCATCTCGTACCTTATACACTACTAGTGAGTTATTCCAGGGGCCATATCTTCCTTAAATAATTACCATGAGTTAGACTCCATTCATTAACATTGGCATGTAGTTAAGACCATTCTCGAGTAATAAAATGTTGAACCTTTCTTCCTTGCAATAATAATGCTCCACGCTTATACAATAAAATTTCTAATTGAAATTTGATAACAATATTTTTGGTGATGACTTACTGAATATTTAGAAACAAATACAATAAGATTAAATTATAAATCTGATTAGGTAAATATTTAATTAAATGTTTTACATTAATACTAATTTTCTTTATATTAATATTATATAGATAATTGTTTCAAACATTATTTAAAGTTAAGACATTGAATACTTACCTATGAACGAGATTCCTTGTAATCATAATGTTGCACACTAACTTTTTAATGGCAATTTGAAAGTAATATTTTTGGAGGTCTCTTAGAGAAAATTTGGAAAAAATAATTGCACATAAGGCATCTATATGAGGGATATCACATGAAACAATAATTTCACCTAAGGCATCTCTATGAGTGGTTAGAAAATAATTACACCAAACATTTCTCTCTGACAGGTTCAGTTAGACATATGCTATTAATCCAAGCGAGTAGTAGAGTGTTATTTTCTCCTCCTCCCTTCAATTAAAAGTTTGAATATAGCAAAAAAATGTCATTGGTAAGGCTCATGCATGTGACAAAACTTTAAGATGCATCACCAATGTCACATATTTTAACAGTCCTGAAAAAAGTGATGTATATTGATTGTCCTTGAAGGTTTTTCATGAAAGTGATATTCAATGACACTTTTAGTGACTTTTTTTTATTGAAACTCATTGATGCTCTTTTTATTACTTTTGGTGATGGTCAAAAACTATTCGTCACCATTGATGATTCCAATGTGTTTTTGATGATGATATGTTCTTGTTTTTATACTTTTTGTGAAAACATAACAATTTGAGACCACTGTTGTGGAAATTTTCCATTATGTGTCTAAGGCCATACTGCTTAGAGTCAAGCAATATTTTAAGACATGCTCTAGCATATCATAACACTCTTGTAGCATGTGCTGACATGCCCTATAGTCCCTAGCATGCCTTGGAACACCTTAGCATGCATTGATATACATTAGCACTTGGCATGTATTGGAACCTATTATTAGTGTGCTTAGTATGCCCCTTTTGAATAAGATAAAGTATTGACTCCCTAATCATCTTATGTGTTCATTTCCTTGAATTTTGTCTCAGTTTTTCCATTTTTTGCCTTGACACTCATCAACACATATTGGCATACCTTGGCACCCTACACATCCTAGCATGCCTTGGCACCTGACATGTGTTGGCAGGCCTTAACACTATTTGGCACATCTTAGCACACCTTAGAACTATCTATCAAACTCTATCACTTCATGAGTTGCCCTTATATTCCCTAGCATGCCTTAGCCGTGATTATCATACCTTGTCACTCCCTCCTTAACATCATAAATAGTACTTACGGACACTCCTTCACACACCCTCATATTCATTAACTTTCATGAATTTGGACATGATACTCACTTATGTTGTCCTGGTACTCCCTCAGAGTCATGAACATGTTTTGGAACTCTATAGCACAACTTTACATTCTTCAACATGCCCTACAAAGTCATAGCATGCATAACACTCTCTAATGCACATTGGAACTTGGCACGTGTTGGTGCTTGGTAGCTCTTATCATGTTTGGCATGCATTGAGATTACTTGGTATGCTTCAGAATGGTTTAATATTGAATTTATTTGAGACGAAGTTTTGGAAAGTAGATGAGAAGAAACATAGGAAAATTTTGAACTTAGAATTCACTAACATTTGGCACTTGGCACTTATTTGCACCTACTGTTGGTGTGCCTAGCATGTCTTTCATGGACAAGATAAATTTATTACTTATTAACCCCATTATGTGTTAATTCCTTATAGTTTAACTTTTTTCTCCCTTTTGTTTCGTTAACATTCATTGTCACGCATTGTCAAACTCTTGCACATAGTGGCATGCCTTACCACATGACACATCTTAGCATCTTTGACATTCCTTCACACTATCTCAGACATGTTAGCATTTCGAATCACACCTTGGAACTGATGCCCTCACAATTATCCTTACATTTTTCAACCACTTGGGAACCTTACATTCCCTTGAACACCTTGGCACATCATAGTTGTCATGACCTCATAGACATCCTTAATCTTTTTGCAACTCGGGAATATAACCAACTCATTAGAAAAACAATGTTACACCCAACCCAAAGTATCCCTCTCTCTGAAATTTCTTTTTCCATACCATTTCATAACCATAGTATTCCCTCCTATAAATCCTATTCTGAACTTCTCCTAAGACACTTGATCCTTGGGACAGCTAGAATTCACTAACACTCCTTGGCACACACTCTTATTTATTTATTTCCAATAATTTTGACCTATTTCTTCCATTGTGTTCCCTTGGCACTCCCTAACTCTCCTGAACATGAATTCACATTTATGTCATGCATTAGCATGCCCTTTCATTCCGTGGCATTCCATGGCACTCCTTAGCTATCCCACCCTCACAACTAATCTTACTTTTTTTGATAGTTGGAAACCTAACCAAGTCTTGCCTTGACTACAAAATCTTGGCCAATTCCTTGGAACTTGCAAACACTCCTTAGCATGCATTGGCACACCTTACTATTTGGTGCACCTTGGTATGCTTCCCTAACACTCTAACATGCCTTGGTATTGCATATAATACCTTGTTACTCCTTCCTTAGAAAAATTAGAACTCATTGAAACTTCACCTCTGTACATTTGAAACTAGTGCCCCTTGTGCTTCCATAGAACTTGGCCCTAACACTCCCTACCAAGCGTTCGTGCCATACCTTGGTAGTTGCAACATCTTGGCATCTCTCAGAATTTGGCTTGTATTGGCATGTTTAACATTCCTTCAAGCTATGTAGCATGTCTTAGTACTTTGTGGCATTCCCTCGCACACCTTCCCTATCCCTAGATTTCATGCAGTCATAGATAGCCTTACCTTTTTAATGACTTGGGAACCCAAACAAGTCATAGGAAAAAAATGTTGTGCCAAACCCAAAGTCTCCTTTTGTCTAAAGTTGATATGACAAGCCCCCTATTGTACCCATAGGTTCCACTCCTACAAGTCCTATTCTAAACTTCTCCTAACATACTTTGTCCTTGAGACATGACAATCCTTGGAACACACTTTTATTTGTCCACTTACATGAATTTTGACCTAGTGCTCCCTTTTGATTCCTTGTCACTCCCTGAAACACCTCGACATGAATTGACAATTTCTGACATGTGCTAGCATGTATTTTCATTCCTTGGAATGCCCCAGCACTCCTTAGTTTCCATCCCCTCACAACTACCCTTAATTGTTTAGGGACTTGGGAACCTAACCAAGTCTTGCCTCGACTACAATAACATGACCAAGTTACAGTTACTACACCTAGACTATGCCTTGTTCACCTAAGAACTGAATATAAATCATCTTAGTCTACTCATGTACAATTTCAACTTATCCCACATAAGAAGTTACAAGTGACCAAGTCAAGGGTCATGTCCAACCATGAGCATAAAAATATTGAGCAACATAGCTTACATCTTGACATGCCATAGCACTTGGTACATAACAATCCCTTGGTACTTTGTAGCATGTGTTATCATCGTCTGCATTCCCTTTCATGCTTTGGCACTTCCTAGAACACCCTAGCACTCCCTCACATGCCCTAACACTCTGGCATGCCTTGGCACTTCCTAGCATATAACCTTGTCACTCCCTCCTTAACACATCTGAAACTCACTAATACTCTGTATCACACACTCTCATTCAACCTTTATTTCCATTCAGTTTGAAATAGTTATCCCTTGTGCTTCCATGGCACTCCCTAACACTCCCTGGAAAATATTTTCATGTCACCTTGGCACTATAGGATTACCTGGAACTACCTAGCATACCTTGTTACTCCCTTCCTAACATAGCTACAATTCACGGAGACTCACTATCACGCACTCGAATTCATTCATTTCCATGAATTTGAAACTAGTGCTCCGTTGTGCTTTTGCAACACTCCCTAAAACTCCCTAACATGCATTGGCACACACTAGCACCTAGCACATCTTGGCATGTTTCCATAGACTCTAGCATGCCTTATCACTTCCCAGAATATGTAGAACACCTAGAACTCACTTACACCTCTTGTGACAAAATATTATTCATTCATTTCCATGCATTATTTTGACCTAGTGCTCCCTTTTGTTTCCCTGGCACTTTGTAACACTTCCTAGCACGCATTGACACACTGTAGAACCTAGCACATCTTGGAAACATTCTTCCTGACACCCTAGCATGCCCTAACACTGCCTAACATACCATGTCACTCCCTCCTTAACGCACCTGAAACTCACTAAAACTCACTGTCACACAATCTTATCCATCCATTTCCATGCTTTTCAGCCTAGTGCTCCCTTATGTTTCCCTATCACCCACGAACACTCCTTAACACACATTTGCATTGTCATTTGGTACATCTCGACATGGTTCCCAATAACTCTAACATGCATTGGCACTGCCTATCATACCTTATCACTCCCTTCTTAGCATACTTAGAACTGGGTAACACTCCCTATTACATACACTTGTTCATTCATTTACATGCAATTAAATCTAGTGCTCCATTGTGTTTGTTGGAACTCCCTAACACTCTTTACAATGCATTGGCACCACACCCTAACAACTAGCACACCTTGGAATGCCTTATCACTTGGCATGTATTGACTTGCCTAACATGTGTTGGAACTATCTAGCATCTGTTAGAAATTCTTGGCAATTGTTGGCTATAACATTGATGACTCAATTCTCATAATAGTGCATGTAACTGAGGAAGAGATAATGAGGGAGGAGAAGATTGTGTGGATAGTATAATTCTAGAGTATCCTTCAATGTCTATAGGTATTTTTTATTTTTATTTTTTGCATTTCTAGATAATAATTTTGTATCCAATAGAATTAAGTCAAAGGATGGTTTTAACATGATATTTTAATCCTCTTTCTTCAAGATATACTAAGATATTCTCTTTTTTCTACATTATCTATTATTGACAAGTCTTTTTATTTGGAATTGAGTATACACACACACACCACACACACACACACACACACACACACACACACACACACACACACACACACACACATATATATATATATATGGGACCATGTGCTTCAATGAGCAAAGAGGTGTAATTGCACAATTATGTTCGCTAGATGTTTCCACATCAAAATCATCTATTTATCCAGATCTCCAAAAAGTTGTGGACAATCATTCCAAGGTATTTGAGGCTCCCAAAGGTCTCCCACCTATGCGTGATCATGATCATACTATTCATCTGATTCCAGGAAGTGTTCCTCCAAACATCAGGCTGTACATATATCCCTATCTCCAAAAGAGTGAAATTGAACGTATGGTTGCAGAAATGCTAGAGGCTGGTATAATTCAATCTAGTCAAAGTTCTTTCTCTGATCCAGTAGTATTGGTGCACAAGAAGGATGGATCATGGCACATGTTTCCGGATTATAGGGAGCTCAACAAGCTCACTATTAAAGATAAGTTCCCCATTCCTGTCATTGATGAATTACTGGATGAATTGCATGGATCAATTTACTTCACCAAGTTGGATCTTCATTCACGGTATCATCAAATCAGAATGAAGATTGAAGACATTCCGAAAACAACATTTAGAACTCATGAGGGTCATTATGAATTTTTGGTCATGCCTTTTGGCCTTACCAATGCACCTTCAACATTTCAAAGTTTGATGAATACAATTTTCAAACCATTCCTTAGAAAATTTGTGTTAGTATTTTTTGATGATATACTAATCTACAACAAGTCTTGGAAGGATCATGTTGAACATGTTGACAGGGTGCTACAACTATTGGAGGAGAAACAATTATATGCAAAAGATCCAAATGTTTCTTTGGAGTACAAGAGGTGGAATATCTGGGTCATATTGTATCTCATGAAGGAGTTAAGGTAGACCCTAGCAAAATTAAAGCCATTAAGGAATGGAAAATTCCCACATCCATAAAGCATCTGCGAGATTTCCTGGGTTGACAGGGTATTATCGCAAGTTTGTTAAGAATTATGGGAGAATAGCAGCACCTCTAACAACATTATTGAAGAAAGATGCATTTTCATGGACTCCGGAAGCAACAAAGGCCTTTGAACATCTTAAAGAGGCAATGTGCCAAGCACTGGTCTTAGCTACACCAGACATCACAAAAACCTTTATTGTGGAATGTGATGCTTCAGGAAATGGAATTGGTGCTATTCTAATGCAAGATGAAAGACCCATTACTTTTGAAAGTCTTCCAATCAAGGGAAAGTTTTTAAGAAAAGCTATTTATGAGAAGGAAATGTTGGCAATACTCCATGGACTTAAGAAATGGCGACCCTATCTAATGGGAAGACACTTCAAGGTAAAAACGGATCATGATAGCCTTAAATACTTTTTAGAACAAAGATTATCCTCTGAAGAGCAACAAAAGTGGGTCACAAAGATGTTGGGTTATGACTTTGAAATCATCTACAAAAAAGGGAAGCAAAATGTGGTGGCAGATGCACTCTCAAGAAAGGATGAGGATGTGGAAGAATTGTTGTGTGCCATTTCTATTATCCAACCAGATTGGATAAATGAAGCAACGGAGGAATGGAAGAATGACGAAAAACTGTGGTCGCTTATTCGAAAGATACAACATGGTTCCAGTACGTCTGATACATTTAGCTTGAAAAATGATTCGTTATGGTACAAAGATCGCTTATACCTCTGTCAGAATTCCCAGCTAAAACAAAAGATTCTTATGGAATTGCACACTGCTCCCTTAGGAGGGCACTCAAGATTTTTAAAAACTTACCACAGGGTTAAGAAAGTATTTTTTTTGGATGGCCTTAAATCAGATATTCAAAAGTTTGTGGTGGAATGTTTGGTTTTCCAACAAAATAAAGTTGAAACAATTAAGACACCAGGTCTATTACAACATTTATCCATTCCAAGCCAACGTTGGGAGGAGGTTTCAATGGATTTTATGACAGGTTTACCCAAGTCTGAGGGAAAGAGTGTCATGATGGTGGTAGTTGACTGACTTACCAAGTATGCACACTTTTGTGCATTATCACATCCATTTAAAGCTAGTACAGTTTCTACTGCATTTATGGAAACAATTCAAAAGCTACATGGAAACCCAAAGATTATTGTAAGTGACAGAGATCCCATTTTCACTGGAAATTTTTGGACAGAATTATTTTCTTGTCTTGGTACTTAGTTACCTCATAGCTCATCTTATCATCCTCAATCTGATGGGCAAACTGAGATAGTAAACAAATGTTTGGAAGGATATCTTCGTTGCTTTGTATCTGATAAACAGACACAATGGGTCAAATGGCTGCCTCTGGTTGAATGGTGGTATAACACTTCCTTCCATACAGCAACAAAAATGACCCCATTTATGGCACTTTATGGGTATCAACCACCATCCATCACATCATATTTAAGTGAAAATTCTAAGGTTCAGGCAGTGGAACATCACATCGAACATCAACAACAAGTCCTCAAACTCTTTAAGGATAACCTCGTGTTGGCACAAAATAGAATGAAACAACAGGCAGATCAACATCGCAGTGAAAGAAGTTTTGATGTAGGTGATTGGGTATTCCTATGTCTACAACCATATAAGAAAATGTCCCTCAAGCAAGTTAAGAGGGATAATAAATTATCACCAAAGTATTATGGTCGTACAAGGTGTTGCAAAAGATTGGTACTATGGCATACAAATTGGAGCTTCCTGCAACTTCTCGATTGCACCCAGTTTTCGATGTTTCATTTTTAAAGAAGGTTATAGATGACAAGCTCCCAGTTCAAACAATATTGCCAGAACTTGATTAGGAAGGAAAAAATATATTGGAACTGGAAGCAGTCATAAAAACAAGAACTCGACAGCTACGAAATCAATCAATTTCAGAGTATCTGATCAAGTGGTAGAACTTATCCACTGAAGATTCCACATGGGAGGGTGAGAATTTTATGCAGAAGTATCCAGAACTACTCAAGCGTTGAGGACAACACTTTTTTGAAGGCGAGGGGCATGTTGGGTCCCTATAATACTAGTGATTACCCCATTACTATTGTAGTTATACCCCTTATAATATTGTTGTGCCCCTATTGCCCCCATATTGTTATTACTGTGCCCCACAGAATCCCTCTATTGTTATTTTTGTGGCTTTATATTATTATTGTTAGGTCAGCTGGTTTATATTGTGACTCCTTAGACTCCTATATATAGAAAGGAGGTTTTTTCATTTGAATCAGGCAAGAATTGTTAATTTATGTAATGTAAAGGAGGTTACCCCCTCGAAGAGGCTGAATTCTAAGGCGTTGATCTATCTTTTCTATCTTTTCTTGAGCTGGTTTCATAACACTACTCAACACATATTGGCATACCCTGGCACCCTACACAACCTAGCATGCCTTAGAACTTGACATGTGTTGGAAAGCCTTAACACTCTACGACACATCTTAGCACACCCTAGAACTACCTATAATACTTTATCACTTCTTGACTTGCCCTTATATTTCCTAGCATGCCTTACCAATGATTATCATACCTTGTCACTCCCTCCTTAACATCATAACTAGCACTTATGGACACTCCCTTCACACCCTCATATTCATTCACTTTCATTAATTTGCACATGATGCTCACTTATGTTGTTTTGGTATTCCCTCAGAGTCTTGAACATGTATTGGCACTCTATAGCACAACTTTACATTCTTCAACATGCCCTACAAATTCATACCATGCATAACACTCTCTGATGCACATTGGAACTTGGCACATGTTGGTGCTTGGAAGCTCTTAGCATGTTTGGCATGGGTTGAGATTACTTGGTATGCTTCGGAATGGTTTAATATTAAATTTATTTGAGACCAATTTTTGCAATGTAGACGAGAAGAAATACATGAATATTTTGAACTTAGAATTCACTAACACTTGGCACTTGGCACTTATTTGCACCTAGCGTTGGTGTGCCTAGCATGTCCCTCATGGAGAAGATAAATTTATGACTTATTAACCCCATTATGTGTTACTTTCCTTGTAGTTTAACTTTTTCCTCCCTTTTGTTTCCCTAAAGTTCCTTTTAATGCATTGTTAAGCTCTTGCACATCTTGGCATGCCTTACCACATGACACATCTTAGCATCTTTGACATGCCTTCACACTATGTCAGACATTTTAGCATTTCAAGTCACACCTTGGAACTGATGCCCTCACAATTATCCTTACATTTTTCAACCACTTGGGAACCTTACACTCCCTTCAACACCTTGGCACTCCCTAGTTGTCATGACCTCATAGATATCCTTACTTTTTTTGCAACTCGGGAATCTAACTACTCATTAGAAAAGCAATGTTACACCCAACCGAAAGTATCCCTCTCTCTGAAATTTCTTTTTCCACACCTTTTCATACCCATATTATTCTGTCCTATAACTCCTATTCTGAACCTCTCCTAAAACACTTGATCCTTGGGACATCTAGAATTCACTAACACTCCTTGGCACACACTCTTATTCATTTACTTCCAAGAATTGTGACCTAGTTCTTCCGTTGTGTTCCCTTGGCACTCCCTAACACTCCTGAACATGAATTCACATTTTACGTCATGCATTAGCATGCTCTTTCATTCCATGGCTTTCCGTGACACTCCTTACCTATCCCACCCTCAAAACTAACCTTAGGTTTTCTGATAGTTGGGAACCTAATCAAGTCTTGCCTTGACTACAATAGCTTTGCCAATTCCTTGGAACTCGTGAACACTCCTTAGCATGCATTGGAACACCTTAGCTCTTGGCACATCTTGGTATGCTTCCCTGGCACTCTAACATGCCTTGGTATTGCATATAATACCTTGTTACTCCCTCCTTAAAAAAATTGGAACTTGTTGAAACTTCATCTCCATACGTTTGAAACTAGTGTCCCCTGTGCTTCCCTAGAACTTGGCCTTAACACTCCCTACCATGTCTTTGTGCCATACCTTGGCACCTGCAACATCTTGGCATGCCTTAGAATTTGGCTTGTATTGGCATGTTTAACATTCCTTCAAACTATGTAGCATGTCTTAGTACTTTGTGGAATTCCCTCGCGCACCTTGCCTATCCCTAGATTTCATGAACTCATTGATAGCCTTACTTTTTTAATGACTTGGGAACCCAAACAAGTCATAGGAAAAACAATTGTGTGCCCAACCCAAAGTCTCCTTTTGCCTAAAGTTGCTCTGACAAGCCCCTTATTGTAACCATAGGCTCCCCTCCTACAATTCATATTCTAAACTTATCCTAACATACTTTGTCCTTGAGACACCTGGAACTCGTTGACAATCCTTGGAACACACTTTTATTTGTCCACTTACATGCATTTTGACCTAGTTCTCCATTTTGATTCCTTGTCACTCCCTAAAACACCTCGACATGAATTGACAATTTCTGACATGTGTTAGCATGTATTTTCATTCCTTGGAATGCCCTAGCACTCCTTAGTTTCAATGCCCTAATAACTACCCTTAATTTTTTAGGGACTTGGGAACCTAACCAAGTCTTGCATCGACTAAAACAACATGACCAAGTTATAGTTACTACACCTAGACTATGCCTTGTTCACCTAAGAATTGAATATAACTCATCTTATTCCACTCATGTACAATTTCAACTTATCCCACTTAAGAAGTTACAAGTGACCAATTCAAGGGTCATGTCTAACCGTGGCCATAAAACAATTGAGCAACATAGTTTACATCTTGACATGCCATAACACTTGGCACATCTAACAATCCCTTGGTACTATGTTGCATGTGTTACCACTGCCTGCATTCCTTTGCATGCTTTGGCACTTTCTAGCACACCCTACCACTCCCTAACATGACCTGACACTCTAGCATGGCTTGGAACTTCCTAGCATATATCCTTGTCACTCCCTCCTTAACACACCTGAAACTCACTAATACTCCCTATCACACACTCTCGTTCAACCTTTGCTTCTATTCAGTTTGAAATAGTTCTCTCTTGTGTTTCCATGGCACTCCCTGACACTCCCTGGCACACATTACACACCCTGATACCTGGGAAATCTTGGCATGTCACCTTGGCACTCTAGGATTACCTGGAACTACCTAGCATACCTTGTCACTCCCTCTTTAACAAAACTACAATTCATGGACACTCCATATCACACACTCGAATTCATTCATTTCCATGCATTTGAAACTAGTGCTCCCTTGTTCTTCTGCAACACTCCCTAAAACTTCCTAACGTGCATTGGCACACCCTATCACCTAGCACATCTTGGCATGTTTCCATAGAATCTAGCATACCTTACCACTTCATAGAATATGTTGTCACTCCCTCTTTAGAACACCTAGAACTCACAGACACTTCTCGTCACAAAATATTATTCATTCATTTCCATACATTATTTTGACCTAGTGCTCCCTTGTGTTTCCATGGCACTTTGTAACACTTCCTAGCACGTGTTGACAAACCTTAGAACCTAGCACATCTTGGAAACATGCTTCCTGACACCATAGCATTCCCTAACACTACCTAACATAGCATGTCACTCCCTCCTTAACACACCTGAAACTCACTAAAAATCCCTGTCACATATTCTTATTCATCCATTTCCATGCTTTTTGGCTTAGTGCTCCCTTATGTTTCCCTCGCACTCACTAATACTCCTTAGCACACATTGGCACACCTTGTCATTTGGTACATCTCGACATGGTTCCCAATAACTCTAAAATGCATTGGCACTGCCTATCATACCTTATCACTCCCTCCTTAGGATACTTAGAACTTGGTAACACTCCCTATTACACACACTTGTTCATTCATTTCCAAGCAATTAAATCTAGTGCTCTGTTGTGTTTCTTGGAACTCCCTAACACTCCTTAAAATGAATTGGCACCACACCCTAAGAACTAGCACATCTTGGAATGCCTTATCACTTGGCATGTATTAGCTTGCCTAACATGTGTTGGAACTATCTAGCATCTGTTAGAAATTCTTGGCAATTCTTGGCTATAGCATTGATGAATCAATTCTCATAATAGTGCATGTAATTGAGGAAGAGATAATTGAGGAGGAGAAGATTGTGTGGATAGTATAATTCTAGAGTATCCTTCAATGTCTATAGGTATAATTTTTTTTTATTTTGCAATTCTAGATAATAATTTTTTATCCAATAGAATTAAGTGAAAGGATAGTTTTAACATGATATTTTGATTCTATTTCTTCAATATATTCAAAGATATTCTCTTTTTTTCTGCATTATCTACTATTGACAAGTCTTTTTATTTGAAATTGAGTATATATATATATTCATATTCGACCATGTGTTTCAATGATTAAAATTTCATCTAGAGCTATTTTCATCTCTCCCTTATTCCAACATAATGGAAATTTCATATAATGTTTTCATTTATATTTTGTATTTGGTTCATCAAATCTTTTGAGATATCCCATGGAGCCTTGAATGCTAATATTATTGACTTCCTTTTTTTGTGTTATTGTTGGCATAGACAAAGGTCTTATCCTATTTAATTTTCTAACTCCATTAATTCATTTTCAATAGTAAGGGCCATCATTATACATCCATAATTCCAATATTTTTTTGGGCTTATGTGGAAGAAGGAACATTTCTAGTAATAAGATTGCTACTAAATGCATTGTTATAAAGGCAAGGACTAATATGTGACACCTCATTTTCAAATAATAGTTCAAAGTATTAGGATAAACGTATTTTATTTGAATAACATCTCTGCAATGTGAGATGTTTATTAACCCTATTAGATATTAGTTCTCTAATAAATGAACAACAATTTTCTTAGACCAATTCCCATGTTTCTATTGGGTTGTGTTATATTATTTCCACGTAGTTAACAAGGGGTTTGAAGGGCACCCATAACCCCACATTATGTTAGGTTGGGCGGACACACCTATGGTTTTGTGCACGATTTTCGCACATGTTTTTTGGACACAATAGTTTTTGGTCCATGGTACTGGACGCAATGGTTTTTGGTCCATGGTATTGGATGTGATGGTTTTCGGTCCATGGTATTGGATGCTTCGGCATGTATAAATATGTATTGTAACGTTCAAAGGAACATAATGAAAAATCAAGCTAGTAGTCCCAGTTTTGGGATCCAGGGAAAAATATTTGTGTATATGTGTTTTCTGTGTTCTACTCTCGTATTATTTATTTTCTGTGTTTTATAATTCATATGCAGGTAATTTCTGTATGATCTTAAAACCTACAATTTCTTTTTGTGATATTAAAATAAAATTGATGAAAAGGATTGTTCCCTTATTTTTTTCTGTTTTGCAATATGTGCATATTAAGATAACACTAATCAAAAGGGTCATTCCCTTATTTATTCTCTATGTTGCATTACGTGCTATATATATTCATGAGGGTTACATAAAATATCATGAATATTCTCTCATTTTTTGTGAAGAATAAAATCTAAGATGTATTTTTTAAAAGCTTAAATTGACCACACAGTTTCAAAAAAAAGGGGACCTTTTATAGGAGTTCAAATTACGTTTCGGTTGTGCAAGATTAAGGATAATTGTAAGAGGTTCCTTAATATAAACATGTCTAGAGTAACCCTGAATATGGACATATGTGGTATAAAATGAAGATAGTGTAAAAGAGACTATCCATGTGAATTTATGTCATGATTGGAATTATATTTTTATACTTAAAAGTGAAATTTAAGAAGCATTACATTGATTTAGTGTGAAATATATTCATATACCTTGTAAGTAACGTTTAAGAAGCATTTTCAAAATTTTATTATATGGCACTGTTATATTTTTCCAAAACATATCACGACGGAGAATACTAACCCCTATTTGTTTAACCCACACATTCCCCTAAATGCTATAATGCTCAAATTCACCATTTCCTTAATGTTTTTACATTAACCTTACTTATGCCAATGAATGTAATCTTATAAATAATTAATATTTTTAATATTTATTTACAACCATGCTACTAAATTTCAAAAAGATTTTGTTTTGTTACAAACAAAAATCTAGGGAAGTGAAAAAGGACCATGCTTATGTTTGTAGTATTTCTTTTAGTATTCTTGCTTCAAGAAGAAACTATATTTAATTCTATATATTCAACCTTTTCCAATTTTTCATTTCTCTAGATTTCTTCCCTACAATTAGTCTTCATTAGTTACATATTTGGATATCACATGATTTGTTTTAATTACATCGCTCAATACTATATAATCCTATAAAAAAATATATTTTATTAAGCTGTGAATAATAAATGAATCTATTACACTATATTTTACATTATTAATGAGTTATAAAATATTGGGCATGGATATTTGATTTATATCATTTAATACATACACACCTCATTTAAGTTAAAAGTTGAACTATCTTTGTGACTTGCAAACTTACCTTCTCTGTTCAACTCTTTTTACGCTTAGGGTCAGGAGTTTATAGCCATTATTGATTTCTGCTAGTTACTATATATCTCCCATTAATAATAGTATGATATCCATCATAGCCAAGATTTAATACATGTATATTCACGGAAAAAAACTTTCAGTATTAATCTTCAAATAACATTCATTAGGTATGCATAAATTGTGTACGTGTATATGTCATTTTCCCCTTTCTTTCAAATATTTGAGCATCTTAACATATTTTCTCGACATATATTTTCTTGATAATGTTATGATGGAGAAGGGCTTAAGAACTTCTAACTCTACTTTATAAATATTTTTTAATTCATAGAATTTTATATAAGGACTTTCATATTTATATATTGAACTATTTCATTATTTCCTTTGCAATAATGACATGCTTGGACAATTCCTTAATCATGTTTTTAATTCCATCGATATATATGGTTTGCAAAAGTGAAAATCCAACATTTTCTAAATATGCATTGATATAGGTTGTTTTAATCTAATGACTCTTCATTAATTACATATTCTATTATTTGGATATCATAACATCAATTTAAATAGTGTGGTTTCAACTTGCATGATACCATAAAAGCTTATATTTCATCAAGCCATAAACTATAATTTAAGCACGTTCACTCTATTTCACATTTTTTATGATTTGGTAAAGTTTAGACATGCATATTTTATATATCTCTTTTAATACATATATAATGACTTTATGCTAAGAATTACAACATATTTTTAATCTCCATTAATTCTAAATCGTATATGGGCTGCATAATAAATTGTATGAATTGTTTCCTATCTCTATTCAATATCCCATATTATCCTTTCTAACTTATGTTTAAGAAAATTATAACTAAATTAGGAAACTTCTAGTATTCTCTTCACTAGTTTTGGCACTAGGCTTCACCATGTCCTCATAAAAGGTGTATATATATCTATAACTTTTTTCTCTTTCAATAGTTTCAACATCTAGTTAAAACATGATAGTTAAAACATGATATAAAGAACTCACCTTTATCTCTTGTTCCAAATATTTCTTGCTTCAAAGGATTTTGGTTTAGAATTTCGAGGTTCAAAGTTGATGTATTTACATAGTCCGTAATCATTTTCTAATTTTATCAATACACATCATAATGAAATGACAATGAATTTATCTCCATTCCGTACTCTTATGATGTTTGATGGATGATTTTCATTTTTTATTAATCTATTTCTCTCTTTCTAATGACAATGATCAAAACTATGCTTGTTACATTCATGGTGAACTTAGCACATTTGTTGAAATACTCACAAAAATAACTCTTAAGTCCCACAATATGGTGTTCATTTTAATATGGGGAACCAAAATGATATACATCAGAAAACAAATCTAATATAAATAATAGTAATAAGAGAATGTGTTTGGGAAAATATCTTTCTAATATTTTTGGCATACATTTTTTTATATCAATTGATGTTATGATAAGGGTGAAACCTTCATGATAACATCAATCTAAAATCACAATAATTTTCTTGTCCTTTCTCATGCAACATAAATGGTTACTTCAAATATAGCTTCCAACCCAGTTGGTGATGGTACATGTTGATATATGATAATAACTTATTTACCACATACTATTATTTACCTAAATCTAGAAATGTTCCAATAATTTTTGGTTCGACACACAAGGTATTTGAACAACGAGGTATGCTCAATTATATCTAAATTTTGTTTGTAATAAAATCATTGCTTGGACTATCTACTCAATAAGGAAATAAATTCACATTCGAAGAATATTTATGAAAGATGTCTTTGAAATAGCTCAATGTCACATAGTTTTAGGATTAATCATTTCATCTCATATTTCATAGCCTTTATGGTCTACAAATACTTCGGTGATATTTTGAATACATTCTCAATTACATCTGCATCCCTATATTTCATTTTGTTCTTATTCAATGTAGTAAACATATGGTTTTAGTTGGAATAATATATTAGTGACAAGCCTATATAGAAACTTGAACCTTACTATTAACACTCTCATTAAATTTGAAATTTATTGATATATATTTTTGGCACTATAAAAAATTCACTAAAATTTATTAAAAGATAAACTAAACAATACATGTATAATCACTAACATAAGTACTCCAATTAATCTATTATGATACACGTAAAATTATCATTAATATAGTTTTGAGAATTACAATTATTATTCTAAAAGCATGGATATAAAATAATTATTATTAAAATAACATCTCCTTGACTAAGATCTCATCTTCCAAGGGTGTAAGGAAACAGAAATGAGGTAAGGAAATAGAAAGAAGGTTAATGACCCAAGACCATGAGGCATATGTCACCTTGTAGACCACTAACGGGTCACTCTAGGAGTAGTTTTCCTTAAACAATAGTAATGAGTTAGACTACATTCATGGCTAGCAACCAAAAACGATTATTGTCACTAATAATGATAGTTTTTTTTATTATTATACAAATTTATATCTTTATTGATTACTAGTTATTTTTATATTACATTGGATATAATTGCTAGTTGCTTTAATATAATTATTATTTTTACGCATAGTCTAATTTATAATGGAAATGGATTTTTTCATGATAATTTTTTTGGTAAATTTTAATTTTAACCAAATTCGAGCAGAGGATTTTAAAAACTTGAGTTTAAGTTGCTTAATTTCTAGAATTTGAGTGCCCCAAGGTTTTCTAGTGGGTTGAATTCATTTATGCATTAAAAAATGTATTTTAGACAACAAAAAATCTGTCTTTCATGAAATTGTATTTTCATATTTCGAAAATGTATTGACCACAACAAAAAATCAGTCTTTCTTTTTAGACAACAAAAAATCATAGTCTTTCTCCAAATTTTATCTCCAGATTCTGATGAAAAAAAATATTTCATTTATAAATTAGACTACTCCTTATTTATATATTTAAATACTTTTTTAATTTATAGATTTTATTATATTTCTTCAAAATATTTCTATTCAATATTCCTACATTGCTTAGTGATTTTTATCACTAACTTTATATGGATAACTAGTTTAAATGTTAATGATATTTTAGGTTAGCACATTAAATACTTACCTCATTTTTCCGACTAGCTTTATATGGATAACTAGTTCAAATGTTAATGATATTTTAGGTTAGCACATTAAATACTTACCTCAATGTTTTCAACAAAATATTTGGTATTATATTTCCTAAAAATATTATGAAGGATTGAAAAAATGAGTTGACATTGGTTTGTAGTTAAAACAATTATTGATTAATATAAGGTTGAATGTTTCTACCTAGCAGTCATAATGATGCACACATTCATCCCAACAAATAGTTGAATTGTCATCCCAACAAATAGTAGTGTGCCATTTTGGTCTGCCTCGCTCCAATTAAAAATTAACACATAGATTTGAAATTACATCAACAAATCAATTAGTAGTCATGTGGAATTGGGAAGATGTATTAACCTCCAGTAGTTGGCTTTATTGCATAATCTCATCCCTAGCTGACTACTATTCTTAGACATTATTTATGAGATTTAAAGACACAAACATCTAAATCTCTTTATAAATAGCTTCAACAGTTTTGTCCCTTCAACCTTCAACCAACTACCAAAGTTGCAAGTCTTAAATATTTTATCTAAACAATTCCATCCTTTATAGGAAATCTTCTGAATCTTTTACAATTTAACATAACCTACAATTTTGTCACTCGATCCATTCCTTTTGGGCTACAAAATATAAAGAGCCTATAACATCTATGGCTAGTGGGTTGCAACCTCATGGGAGAAATTCCTTAGATGTTGTTGCATCAGGTAATGATTCTAATTCTTACATACACTTCTATCATTTAATATATTCTAACAAAATATGTAGCACAATATGTTTACTCCAATTTTAGAGAGGGGCACTATAGAATAACCCTTTCCATTTTTACAATAGTAGGGATATCAATATATGTCTCCATTACCTCCTCATCATCCTGAGAATAACATAGCTTCTATTCTATCTTTCTTGGTTTATGCATTTTTGAATGAGGTAATTTGTATTTTTGGCTATTGTTGTGAGTTGATATCTTCCACTACTCTAATTATATTTTTAAGTAAGATAAAAAAAACTTTCCACAATTGAATGTTGAGACATATATTTAAAAAATTAATTCCAAGCAAATAACATAAAACAAATCCTCAACACAACTACTTTAGTGAATATGTTAGGTCTTTCTAGATAAACTACAAGTGCAGTTGGAACTTAACCATCCTACTTCCTAGGATATTCAGATTTCTACTTGGAAACATGACAAAGCTAATGATAATCACAATGTGTACCTTGTGAAAGACATCAGTTTTGGTATTTTTGTAGAATCCAATCAAAATTTCAATACATATAATTAAATTTAGAAAAACATATCTATACTTTGTTAATTTGAGTGCATCGAGGCATAAAATGGAAAAAATCATATTGTTTTATAAATATGAGATAAATAAAATTATGGTTGTGGAAGCATAATCATAATAGCTTAAATGGGCTTCACACAACAATATTAAGGCCTCAAGTGATCTACAAAATATAGTCCATTATAATATCATCTAATGGTAGAATTATGAGTACTCAACAATATCATTACCATAGATTGGCTCCCTTAAAATGGTCTTTTGGTCAATGTCAATAGTCAAGATATCATCTACATAATACTCAACATGATTCACCTTTACCTTCGCTATGCTAAGCCACTTTAAGTATATATAAGTTATATTTAATGTGATAAATACTAAAATCTATGTGTGTTATGTGTTCTTAGGAGTTACAATCTCATTATCTTAGACTCTACTAGTGTGTATAGTTTTTAGAATTCATTGTATTAAAGATCATAGTGCACTATCGTTTACCTAATTTTATAGTTAGTATCTTAAGGATTACAAAGTCATAAGTGTCATTTTTTGTTAATGGTAATAGTGGTTAGAGGTAGCATTGTGGCATGGTTTGTAATTCTCTAAAAGTACTAGTGATCACAATAAATTAGGGTTTATATGGGTTGTGGGACACCTTCATGATGACTTTTGGTTAAGGAGACATATTGTATTACATATTATAGTTGTCATAGTGGTAAAAGGTTACATTAAAGAAAGGAAATAATTATTGGGAGTTAATATATGGTGCAATGAATAGGAATATCCAATAATAAATTTATTATAATTAGTGAATTCAAAGATAGATATATTAATATATGTATTTTAAAATCAAAATATTATTGGAAAACTAAGTGGGTGTTTCCATATGATTGCCCTCATTGTTGTAATACCACAACTATTGGATTGTAGCTAAACAATCCCTGAAAGATTTAGTAACTAAGGTTTTCCAAAGGGTTAGGTAAATAATTTATCTATATAATGTATCATTCAAACTTTTCTAATCTAAAAGTATTTATAAAAATATGAATTAATAATTTCTTTTATTAATTAACAAAATTATTAATGCATATGACTTTTTTGTATTTATTAGAGAATAATATCATTAATGCATATAAATTCTAATAGAGATTTTTTCTATTAAAAAAACTATCTTTAAATGTTATTTTCGTAATTTTACTGTATAGCAAAAAAACACTAATTATAATTACACTTGTTGCTTATTCATTTTCATGATTAGAGAGGTCATTGAAATGTTGTGTAGATAAAGGACATCCATGGTTTGGGTCGTTTATATAGAGATTTAGCTTTTAAAATCACACTTTAACTTTGTGCATTTTTGTGCACTTTCATTAAATTAATTCATGTTTTTTTTAACTGTGTACTTTCATGAAGCCAATTTACCTTTCTTTATTTTAATGTTACCATTAAAGGTAATTATTTTTTTTTTAATAAATTTCACCAATATATTTCGATCGTTTTTAATTTTTTTGGTGAGAATCATTTTTGTTTTTTTTTTTAAACTTAACTGTTTTTTTAATTTTTGGAGCAAAGAATGCAATTGGGATTTTGCTTTCTAAATTTGGTTGTTGACATTTTGTCTTTCAAAAATTTAATTAGTATTTCTTAAATTCAAGAGTTGGATTTAGTTTAGAGCTAACAGAAATTCAAGAATGTAAATTTTTGTTTTCTAAATATAGTTGTTTTCTTTTTGCTTTTCTGAACTTTCAAAAATATAATTAATATTTCTTAAATTTAATCATTAGATGTGTTTAATACTTGTATTTAAGAGTTGACCGTTGTTATTTTTTTCCTTTTCTAAACTTTCATGAATGTGATGCAATGGTGAAGATTAACAAGACAATTTTCAAATTGGAATGTTCACAACTAATTTTAGAAAGCCTATATGGTAAATTTCTCATACCACAGTTCCAAAAATAGTCCCCAACAAAAACATTATGTAAACATCACATGAAAAACTCTATAAATATTAAATGGCTACCTAAAACCTTCTTTCAAAACCTTGTGGATGCAGTCTTACTCTTAGGAAAAAAGAAGATTTTTAAATTTGAAATATACGCAATTTTTAAAACAAATGTGGCGATTGTCTCATTGGAAAAACTTGTCAGTTAAGCACTCATTGGAAAAGCTTGTGAGTTAAGAAAAACCAGTCACATACCACAATTTGATATGAACCTGAGGTGCCTTCCAAGTATGGTAACAGCGAGTTAAAACATTTATATCACACGTTCTGGGAATATTATTTATCGAGTAAAAAGCCATGTTGGAATCATGGTAGAAACTTGGGAGTTATTAAACCGTGGAAAAGAATTTAAACGCAGATGCATAAGTAGTGGGTATTTGTGTGACAGGTAATGCGAGTAAGTAATGGGTATTTGTGTACGAGATGTGTAAGTAGTGGGTATTTGTGTGACAGGTAATGCGAGTAGTGGGCGCTTGGAGTTCATCGAACGTTCAAACAAATTCATGCCAAGTAGTTCATCGAATGTTGAAACGAATTTTTCCAAGTAGTGGGCGCTTATAATTTGTTATCATCTCTGACAAGAAAGCGGCATATTCCATTCCAACAATGCCCGATGAATAGAAAGGAATAATCTTTTAAATTTAACCTTCGAATTTTTACTTTGCTTTCTTTAAAATTTAAAGGTAAATTATTTTGGTTTGTATTGTTTTAATTTAACGAGTGGGTTTTTTTGAATTAATGTAATTTATATTATGTTTTTAATTCTAAATTTAACTTTTAATTCTAAATTTAACTTTTAATTTATATTATGTTTTTAAATTTAAGTTATTTTTTGCGTTAATTTAGGTAACCTCTTGCTTTTATGGGCTGTCTTCTTGAATTCGAGCTGTTCCCTCCATAGCCGTTTTCTCACAATCACAAATTTATGCATTGTTTTAAATTTAAGTGTCACATATACGTTGTATTTTCTAAATTTAGGTAATTTTTTTCTTTTACGGGCTGTCTTCTTGAATTCTAGACGTTGAATTCTAGACGTTCCCTTCATAGCCGTTTTTTAACAATCTCAATCTCACCCAGCCAATATGTGATGATTTCGAAACTATGCTCATGCCCAATTGTTCTCGGATAGTGTTTTCATTGGGAGACCGTGAGACTAAATATATGAAGATCTTGTGTTCCATCTGTATCTTTGACGGGGGAGCGTCAGACTGAATATCTTTGAAGTTCGTTTGTTTGATCTGTATCTCTGTTGAGAGAGAGTCAGATTGAATATATGAAGATCATGTGTTAGATCCACGGTCAACGCCCCTGTCACTTCATAACTCTACTTCCAATGAGGCTTGAGGTAAGCAGCCATTTCTGTCAATTCAAATTATGTTAACATTCCATGACTCTTCTTCTTGGAACTTTGTTTATAATATTTTTCTGCAATTATGGATATTGTTTATTTTGTTTACACATTTGAAGCCAGGCTTCTGAAGATCGTCTGATCGATCTGTATCTTTGTCGTCTTTCTCTAGAAAGATTCAAACTGAATATACGAATATCATGTGTTTGATCCATGCTCAACGCCCTTGTCACTTCATAACTCTACTTCCAATCAGCCTTCAGGTAAGTAGCCATTTCTGTCAATTCAAATTAGCTTAATATTCCATGCCTCTTCTTCGATCTTCGTTTATAATTTTTTTCTGCAACTATGGATATCGTTTATTTTGTTTGCATATTTGAAGCCACGACTATTCTTCGAGCCTTGCTTTAAAGTATGGTTTATAAAAACATTTTACAACTATGGATAGATTAAAATTAGCTTAATATTCCATGCCTCTTCTTCGATCTTCGTTTATAAATTTTTTCTGCAACTATGGATATCGTTTATTTTGTTTGCATATTTGAAGCCACGAATCTTCTTCGATCCTTGCTTTAAAGTATGGTTTATAAAAACATTTTACAACTATGGATAGCGTTTATCGACAATTTTCTTGCACAATGTAACTTGTTGTTTATAAATTTTTTGTACAGCTATGGATATCGTTTGAGGATATGTTGTTTATAAAAATTTTCAGATCTATGGATATCGCTTATGGATATGTTGTCTATAAAAATTTTCTACAGCTATGGATATTGATTTTGGATAATTTTGTTTGCACATTTGAATGATAAACATTGGTTTATAATTTTTTTTCCTCAAGTATGAAAAGTACTTCTTGATACTTTTCACATAGGCATACTTTTCATGTTTCATTATACATTTATTCACACATTGAAAAGTCTGAACACTTCGTCATCAAGATTCATCCTCAATTACTATATCGGCCCAATCCTCTGCACTGAACTTTGGTCTTATGGTTACCGAGATATCAATCATTGATACACGTAGGCCAAAATTATGAAGCAAAAAATTTAGAAATTCTTGCAAGCATTCACCTCTTTTTTGGTTTGTTGAATGATGGACTGTAAATGTTCCTGGGGTGTATAAACTTTGATGCCTCATTTTTTTATCTATATTCTAATATGAAAATAGATTCACCATAGATTTAGCATTTTTTTTTTTTTATTGGAATTGGAATTTGGCACTCAGATTATATATTTTTGAAATTTTTAATACAAAAATAAATTCAACATTCTCAATTATATTTTTAAATATAAAAATTGTTCTTAATATTTTCAAATATAGACATGTAGAAATATGTATATGTGGAAAGTAGTCAAAGCTATTTTTTTTTTTTTCCAAATAAAACATGAAAATGTTGTCCTCTTAAACTACACTCACATGGATTATTCAGTATTCACTTTTGTTGTTCACCACCCTTACAACTTTGATATTGAAAATCATAGGTGGCCACACAATTTTAATCACCTTTTTCATAACTTTGTTAGTGAAATTGTGAAAATAGTATTCGACTTAAACTAGAGAACTAAATTAAATTTTACTAGTTAAATCGTTGTGCTCATAATGCCTTATTTATATTGTAATTTTTTATACATATTACTTGTTATATTATCATGTATATATTGATATCTCAGTTTTCTAAATAAGTATTATAAATAAAAATGATGAAATGATATGCAATTTTATTTTGATTAAGCTTTTTGAGGAGGAAGAGGAGGAGGAGGAGGAGGAGGAGGTGGAGGCAGAGGTCGAGGAGGCAGAGAAGAGGAGGAGGAGGAGGCATAGGAGAGGAGGAGGAGGAGGCAGAGAAAAACGCAGAGGAGGCAGATGAGAGGAGGAGGAGGAGGCAAAGGAGGAGTATGAGGTGGAGGTGAAGGTAGAGTTGGAGGAGGAGGTGGAGGAGGCAGAGGAGGAAGAGGTGGAGGTAGGGGAGAAGGAGGTGGGCGAGGAGGAGGAGGAGATGGTAGCAGAGGAGGGGGAGCACAAGGAGGAGGAGGTGGTGGCGTGGAGGAGGAGCAACTGAAGGCAAAGGTGGCAGTGAGAGAGGATACAACGGAGGAGGCAGGGCAAGAGGAGGAGGAGGTGGAGGGGATGGGGAAGTAGGGAGGGTGTGTTGATAATGGCAAAGGAAGCAGTGGAGCCAAAGGAGGTGGGCGAGGAGGAGGAGAAGGAGGAGGAGGAAAAGGGAAAGGCAGCGGCATTGGCAGTGGTGGTGGTG
>APFE031162440.1:125161-233133 GCA_000404065.3 Pinus taeda | reverse complement strand
ACTTGCATTTGGTATGACAAATGGCCAGTTCGAAGGCTAGCTGGCTTGACTTCAGGCTCCGTCTGTATGTTTATAAAAGAAACAAGGATAGATAGGCTAACAAGTAATCTAGTCAGTCCCTAGTGGAGTCGCCATTTTGTTATACGGGAATAGTGTCCACTCAGATGCTGCTATTCCCACTAAGATGGGTGCCTATCTTAGAAACAAACAATCAAAGTCTACTGTCGTTTCCTTTTATGAAAATAGACGAGAGGAGGAACAAGAAGACCAACCTCAGTCTAGCGCTTGATTTCCTCTCCTTCTTGATAGAGCTTCGTCGCTTCTTCTTTGTCTACCCAGCTTCAAAAGGACCTGTGGAATCACATCAACATACTACTATGCAAGAAACAAGGATCTAATTTCATAAATAATACAGGACCAGATGTGTATTAACCATATACATGCATATATAAACAAGTACACAAGAATATGGAAGGAAACAAGAATAGCTTTATTCAGATGAAAAGTAGCAAGAGGATTACAACATATGCTCTGACCCAGCATCATCCTCTAGCTAGGAAGCCCTTCTTCACCTCAAGCAAAGCTAGATCACCCAACACTGTGAATGTACACCGGAATACCAACAACACTTCTCTATAAGATACAAAATTCCAGCCTCTGGATCTCTGTGATGAGGAATCCATATATAGATGATTACAGAGAGGTGAGTCATCTTTTGGGATCTTGATTAGTGTCCTCTCTCTGATAGTCCTGCTTCCACTTGGAGAATGATGATTCCTACTCATCCCTGTCGAAAATGGAGAGGCAAGTGTCAGAGGGGAAGATTCTGGAAGATTCCATGATCTTACACCTTCGCATTTTTGTCCCTGCCATTTGTCCATTCCTGACCATCGCACCCTACAGAGGAGCAAATCAGTATGCATCGCACCCTGTACATTGGGAAGGTGATATGCATCGCACCCTCTCCATTGAGCTTTCAGTATGGTCCAGTTTTGACCATTTATGAGCAGTTTTCAGTGGAGAACTTCTGGGAGATGATGTAATCAGTTGACCTTGTTCCTTTAGGTAGTGAAGCAACACTTTTAGGGACTTAGGAGCCCTCAGTTTATGGACATTTATGATTGGGGTTGAAGTACCAAAAAATGTCTATAACACAACCGGAGAGGTAACAATAATATTCAACAATGGCCTTTGTTGAATGTTTGTCCAACCATCCATGACTATTGAACATCCTGAATAAATCCAAGATTATTTAAGGGGGACCATAAACCCCTACATTCTTGTCACCCCATTATCTAATAATGATGTCCTCATTTTGTTGTAATTTGAGGATGCATATACTAGCCCAACATCTATGATTTTTGCACCATTTCTTTGTACTGTTGAGAACATGTAGCATTAAATGAAATTCCATTTGCCAAAAAAAAAAAAAAAAAAAAAAAAAAAAAAAATCATCATCAACCTCATCCTTGTGTAATACATTGTATATTTTAGAAATTTATACATTAGCAAAACTAGCAGGCCTCTTACTCCTCCCAAAGGTAGAGCCCCCCCATAGACTCAATTTGGTTTGATGAATTTTGATTCACCGAATCTTCCATATCATGGGAAGAAGATCTAGATACTTTAAAAGTATAATCATTGTCCAAGCTCCTTATATTGGATCGTGGGGAAGCCATGTAAAGCTTTGTCAACTCCATCATTTTCTCAATAATACATGTACAACCCTTTACCCCATCACCAAATAGGAATGGAAGATGATGCAACACCTTAGTGTAGCTTCCTTTAAACACATGGTTACAAAATGTGCATATCCATTATTCACAAACACCACTATTCTTTTCTTGTTTTTAATAAGTTTCTTCACAAACTTTAACAAGGGTTTCTTGGGTTTGTGCTTTGTTGGACTTGGCCACTTGGAATAGGAGGAAGAGAAGAATTTTCATATCTAATAGTTGATATTGAACTACCACCCTCCATGATTTCCCTTATTAATACAAGTGACAAAAACACATTATAAACAAAATATACAATAAAAAATGAAAAAATAACATATTAAAAAAATTAAAAGTATAAATAATGCGCATTGAATATTCAATATACCTTCTTAAACCAAATTTAAGAATGTGGACATGTTTAAATAATAATATACAATGAGAAACTAATATTAATACATTAATGTAGAGTGAGAAGCGACTACATGAATACTTTTAAATATAATTATGGAAAATACGATTAATATGTTCTAAGACAGGGTTGCTACCACTATAATTTATGTTGTGGATCCTTTCTTCTATGTTGATATGTTTGGACATAGTATTATTAAATGTAAATATATTAAGCTAAAATTTATTGAGAACTTACTTCAAAGGATAATCTATTGCAAGTGTTTATTTCCAGCACAAGAAGCGTTGGTTGCTCATTTAAATCATTTTGATTTTTATAAAATGTTTCAAATTAACTCCATATTTTCCCCTCCTGAATGTTTTTTTTTTTTACAAATTCGGTTGCTATATTAATCTCTGAAAAAAGGAAGGGAGTCATGACTCCTGAAATACAATAGATGACGAAGCAAGTCAGGATCTGAGGAGTTACATAGCAGAAAGATCTCCTTAGTCCTGCTTATTCTAGTTTTAAGAAGATCTCGACAGGAATAGATTCTTACAAATTGGAGCAGCAGAAATTGACAATGACAAATAATTTCTGATCCATGCTAATGTGGTTGTGATTTTGTGCTATATATACCTCCAACATTTCTTCACCTTCCTTATGGTTGGCGCTTGAAGGATTTGAAATTTCATTGTTGGAGATGTTCTTCGTATGATTCAGAGTCGTGATGAGTTCTTCAGCCTGGCTGCCTCTTATGGACCAATGATTGAACTGTTAAAGAGGGGGTATATTCCTGTACTGGATAAGATCGAAAATAGTGGACAACTGCCTATGAGTGCAAACAGATAAGTCCTCTCGGCCACCCGAGTTCTGCGAGATAGCAATCAAATGATCTATTGAAAGCAAGAACGCTGAGTGATAACAAGGAAATGGGCAGGATGGACGGAAGTCGAACTCGGGGGAGGAAGGGGAATCTAGAGAGAGGAAAAGGATGACTTGGAGACTACTCTTAAAGTTCAGATAGGCAAGAGAGTGAAGAGAGAAGGTAACAATAGTGCTTAAAAGGAGCAGAGCTTTGGGGGAGTCGGATCTGCGCCAAATCCAGTTACAATCAGAGGAATTGATGGATGTCTGGGAGGACTGAGACCACTTCTTTCTGTCAGGAAAGGCTGGATTGATGCAAGGTAAACAGAATCAGGTCATGGCAAAGGTTGATGAGTCACCTCAACATTGTTACATAAGCTGCCTATAATCCTTTCGCAAGCCTTGTTGGCGTGTCTATCAGCATGCTTATTAAGGTTGCGAAGGATGTGATGATATTGCAGGTTGCCCAATGTTTGGTTCAAGAGCTGGCATCTCTGAATGACCTGCTAAAGGAGGATGTTGGGAGACTCTTTTTGTTGGATCATAAGGCTTATGACAACCGAGGAATCTCCAAAAATCTTTGTTGTTCTTATTCCAAACCTGTTGAGCTGCGTTAACCCCTGATAAAGAGCTAATGCTTCTGCCCGATTGTTGGATAGGTTCCCAAGACCCCATTCGTAATAGAGAATGCATTCCCCATTAGCATTAAGGATCAAGCCTCCTGCTCCAGCTATTCCTGGGTTTGACTTCGATGCTCCGTCAAAGAACAGGTAGTAGTTGTTGCAATTTTATAACCAATTGGCAAACTCCTCCTCTTTTAACCTGATTTTCCATGGATGGATTTCTTGAATGCAGTTGTTTTTATCCAGGATGTAACTAATGAAGCTTCTTTCCTCAACACTGTACTTTGTTACATCAATGTTGCTATGGGTTTTGACTGAACTGGTTTCGAGAGCAAGATTCTTTGCCTTATTACTTACAATTCTTGATGCCGTATTTTTATCCTTAAAAAATCTTCGGTTTCTTGCTAACCAGATACTCCACAGCATGGTGTAGGGGAGAGTATTCCATACTCTCTTCACTAGGTTGCTTCCCTTATTGCCCCAGGGACATCTCTTTTTCCAAGCAAGAATCGCTTCCCTTATTGAGTGCTGGGAAGTCCATGGTAACTTATCAATGAGGTCTAAATTTTTCCAACAGTCCATAGCATAGGAACAGTCGACAAAGAGATGAAGCATGGTTTCTTCAGCGCCACAGCAATTAGGGTAGCGAGATGGGCCGTTAATACCCCTTTTTTGCAGGTTATTTGTTGTTAAGATTTCCCTTTTAGAAGGGCCCATGTAAAGAATTTGATTTTAGGCAGCGCCTCTGATTTCCAAACGATTCTCCATTGGTTCCATAATGGCATGGGAAAGGTGTTGTAGTTGATATGCTGGTGTCCTGCTTGAATAGAGTAGTCTGTTCCTGAGGGGTCCCAACGAAAGTTGTCCTTCTCATTTTTTTTAATAGGTGCTTTACTATGGAGCAGAGACAGAAGAGCGGATAGACTGAAGTTAATATCACTAGGGATAGCAGGAAAGGTCCATCCAAGCCAGATATGAGACAAAGGATCCCATCTAGAGATTTGATCAAGGTAAAAGATCCCCTGGTTGTTGAGGAAAGTCAAAATAGGAATAGCTTCATCATGCCTGTTTATTGGCTGTTGTCCTAGGATTTTATTAGCTCCAATGTTTATGCTAGTTCCTCCCCTAGGAACTTTGGAAATATTTCGGGTCATCAGAGGAATAGCTTTTTTTGCATAGTCGCCAAATTCTTGAGGAGTCCCTATTGCGGATATCAGAGTCTAGAAGCTGTTGTCTGGGGAAGTTCAGATATGTGATTTCCAGAACCCATTTCCACCACCCAGAGGACCAGTGATGAGCCTCCAAACAACCTTCCCTCTGAATGCAAGATTAGTAAAAGTTGGAGACCTAACACCAAGGCCCCCTTTTTCCTGTGCCTGAATAACTTGTTTCCAACTGACAAGGATGAATTTCTTCTTGTCGTTTTTTCCTCCTTGCCAGAGAAAATGACGCAGGACAACTTCCATTTTGTGTAGGAAAGAAGCTGGGGCTTGGAAAAGAGAAAAGCGATAGAGGGGAAGAGAGGAAATACCTGATTTTAGAAGGATGAGACGGCCTGCTAGGTTGAGCCACATTGATCCCCATTGCTGAACTTTCCTCTTCATCTTGTCAATGATGCTGTCCCAAGTTCCTGCTTTCAAAGGTCCTAGGCTCACTGGCATGCCCAGGTAAGAGAAATGAGTCCAATCTAAATTGCAAGAGACTCCAAAAATATTTGCAATGTTTTGAATGACCTGATGTGGAGCGTTCCATCCATAAATACAGCTTTTCTGCTGGTTGATCAGGCCTCCAGAGTGCCCTATAAATTGGTCAAGAAGAATCTTTAATCTTCGTGCTATGGTGGTGGAGGCTCCTCCAATGAGCAAGGTGTCGTCAACAAACTGTGAATGGTTGATATTCTTGGCTCCATTTCCGAATTTTATACCGGTAATGAGACCCACTCTTCTGTTGTGATTCAGAGCTTGACTAAAGGATTCCGCCATGAGGATGAAGAGATAAGGGGAGAGGGGGCAGCCCTGTCTAAGACCCCTAGAAGATTGAAAGGCTTCACCCGACCTTCCATTGACGAGAGGGGAGATCCATGGCCCAAAGATGAAAGAAGAGATAAGACTAAGTAAGGGCGACTCAAACCCCATCTTCTTTAAAACAGCAAAGAGGAAGGAGTGCCTAACTGTATCAAATGTGTTGGCCAGGTCAAGTTTGAGGATGAAACCTTTCTCCTTCCTAGATAAACTCGAGTGAATAGCTTCTTGCACAAGTAGAATAGAGTCAGTAATTTGTCTGTTGGGCAAGAACCCTCCTTGATTTTCAGAAATCAAAGAGGGAAGAAGAGGTTTGAGTCGTGAAGCTAAGATTTTGTAAGAGGAATTGCAGAGGGATATGGGCCTAAACTGAGAGAAGGAAGATGGTCGATTTTCTTTAGGGATGAGGGCAAGGAAAGTGGCATTAGTGTAACCACCTATCTTACCCTTCTGCTGAATCCACCTGATCATCTTGAGTAGATCCTTTTTTATTAAACCCCATAATGCCCTGTAGAAGCATATGGGGAATTTGTCAGGTCCGGGAGCCTTATCAGGATTCAGAGTCCAAATCACACTTCTTATTTCCTCCTCTTCGATTTCTTTATTTAGGTTTTCATTCATATCCTTGGTGAGACCTTTAGGGGGGTATTGAAGAAGGTCATCATAATCCTCTTCTCCTTTGGTTTCAGTAAGCAGATCTCTGTAGTATTTTGTAGCAACATTTCTAATGGCCTCTTGAGTGTTTTGTTGATTGCCCTCCTTATCCAAGATTGACCAAACATTATTCCTGAGTTTTCGAGTTGTGGCCTACTTATGAAAAAATGTTGTATTTTTATCTCCGCCTTGGAGCCAGAGTTGCCTAGATTTTAGCTGCCATTTGGATTCTTCTTCCCTGCTTATGTGACTCAGTTGAGAGTAGAGAATCCTTTCTTGCTCCATACTCTGCTAGGAGAGGCCTTGTTCTTCTACCATTCTCTGGATATTCTCTAGATCACTCTTGACTTTCTTTTTGGTCTCCTCAGGTTCCTTATAATTAACTCTTGCCCATTCTTTGACAGCCTGCTTGACTTTTCTTTGTTTGGTTTCCCAAATGAAACCTAGTGATCCTTCTAGATGCTGATTCCAAGTTCTCTAGACAATTTCTCTAACTACTGGAACCTCATTCCAGAGGGGGTTATATATTAACGGAATGGGCCCAAGGGGATAGTGAGTTTCCAGCGTGAGGGTAATGGGATAATGATCGGAGGCTGATGAGGTGAGAACATTGGCATATCCCACGGAGAAGGAGGATAGGAACGAAATGTTGATGAGAAACCTGTCCAGTTGTTCCATTATGTTGCTCGAGCCAAGTCTGTGGTTGCTCCAAGTGTACCTACGATTTTTTGGGGCAACATCCACTAGATCGTGGTCTTGTATGATAGCCTCCAACCAGCCTCTGAAGGGATCTGGAGAAAAGGTGCCTCCCCTTTTTTCATTGGCATGTAGAATGAGATTGAAGTCACCCACCACTATGATATTTGAGCTTAGCTCACCATCGATGCTAGCCTGAAGGTCGCCCCAACATATTTCCTTTTCTCTGTAGTGGTTGGGGGCATACACGTTGTAGATAATTACAGTTTGGTTATTTGTTCTGCTATCCAGCGCGGTTTTGATCCAATGTTGATGTAGATTTACTGAGGTGCAGTTCCACTTGTTGTGATCCCAGAGGGTGGCGATGCCTCCCGAAGCTCCTCTTGCATCGCTGACGCACCCTTTGTATTGATTCTGCTGGTCTATAATGCCTCTCATTACTTGCTAGTCCTGTTTTGTTTCCTGAATTAGTAATATGTCTGGCTTTTCACTGTGGAATAAATCTCTGAGGGCGAAAATTTTGGAGGGGTGCCCTAACCCCCTACTGTTCCGAGACAATATTTTCATCATTGGATGTTTGGCATGCGGAGAGGTGCTCGCCTCTCTTGCTCTTTGTAGTTTGTTTCTTTTTCTTGATGTCCCTGAATAAAAGACTCTATTAGGGTTTGAGTTCCCATGGCTATGTCTTTCTGAGCGTTCTCGTCCTTGTGTTGCTTAGCTGATTTTCTACCAGGTCCAAGTTTCTTATAGGTATCGCTGGCAGTGCCATGTTCTTTAGTGCTACTTCTGGTATGTCTAGAAAGAGAAGTTCTAGAGAGGCTTATGATGAGATGATCAGAGAGGGAGGGGGATCAGAGGGCTCGGAAAGGTTCAGGGGGGACTGAGGAGGATCCATTTAATATGGATCAAGGGAAGATAAGACTAGGAAGGGATTAGAGGAAAAAGGGATCGGCGGATCAGGAGGGAGGTGGACAGATGAAGGAGGGGAGGAGGAAGATGGTCGAGAAGCAGAGGGAGCTGGAGGATCTGATTCCAAGGAGGGTTTGGGCGGAGGGGTAGACTTCTTCTTTTTGACAGTTTCCTAATGGCCCTCTTGTTCGCCGCTCTCTGCATCAACAAGTTTAGGGCATCTATTGGCAAAGTGTCCATATTCGTGACATACCTTGCATTTAAAAGGTATCTGCTCGTAGTCCAGTTGCTGGATATGGCTCCATTTGTCCACTTTCAGTTTTATTGCTTCTAGTAGACCTTTGCCAAGATCTACTTCGACACAGATCCTTGCGCAGGCCTGCATGTTATCTTTTGGCTCACAGCGATCGATGTATTTTCCCACTGCATTCCCGATGGCACGAATAGACTCATCTCCCCAGCAATGGAGGGGGAGGTGAGGGAGACGGACCCGTACCGGGACAACACTGGGGATGTCCAGTTCAGGATCAAAATCTGGAGTCCATTTGTTGAGGTAGAGGCCCCTGGAGTCCATAAAATAGGGTATGTTTCTGAAGATTAGGTCCTTATCCTCTTTGGATTCAAAGTGAAATGTGAAGTACCCTTTCCCACAGAACCTGATGGAAATTTTCCCTTGGATCTTGTCAGCCCAGTTTCTTTCAACCCATCTTTGAACAGTTCTAGGAGAAGGCCAGAGGCCTGTAAATTGTCCTATGAGACCTTTTTCAGCGAGAGACAAAGCCGCCATGTGTGGCAGGGCCGGAGGTAGCTGAACTTCCTGGAGCACATCTAACTTCTTGACAAATCTTGACAGAGCAGGCCTAGGGCGCTGCAGAGGTAGGGATTTCACTAGTTCCAAGAAGGCACGCTGAGAATCGACCCCCTCTAGAGGCGGATCCGAGGGGGTCATGGCAGGAGGCCAACGCCCAGGCAAGCGCATAAGATCGCAGGGGAACGCAGAAGAGGGCTCGTGCGTGCAGTAGCCAGTATCAATCCTTCCCCTCCTGAATGTTATGACTAAAAACGTTCGATTAATATGAAGTAAAACAACTATACAATAGAAACATTAGTGTTGCTTAATGCACTGCCTATTATTTCTTCAGGAGACCATCATTCAATGGCCTTTTATATGATAATAATATGTTTCATAAATCTCATAAATCTCATAAATCTGATTTTCAATATGGTTGAAAGTTTATTTGTTTAATGTGTTTTCAAATTGTGTGAGAAATAAAGCTGATAAATTACAAGGTAATTTTATGTTTGGTGCAATTTACTTTTATTGTTCAATTTTATGTTTGGTGCAATTTACTTTTATTGTGTATGCACTAGCATCTTAATATAAAAAGAAGTATTATACAAAATTATTTGTTTAAAAAGTTGAGTTTAATTGAAAATTTTGCATCTTAAAAGAGACTTTATAAATATATGTGATACAGTGGTGTAATAAAGATTTTATTATGTGTATGAAACTTTGAAGAAAAGAAAATGAATATTTTAACACTAAGTTTCATTTTCTAATAAACCATGTTTATGGTTTTACATTAAATTGTTATTTAACTTTGTTTCTCTATAGAGTAGAGGATACAAATATCTCACACACATATAAAATAAAATATAAAGAACTCTAATATAAGTAACATAAAAGAGTAGCCCCAAGGGTTAGTTCAATTGGTCGAGTCCCCGTTGTTAAGTACCTCTCCGAGCGGGAGGTCATAGGGCGTCAATCCCTGCTAGTTTGGCCGAAGGGCTTTAAAAGATTCCCTTCGAGGTTGATCTGCCTAGATATTCCATGGATGTAGTGGCCACCCGTGAACCACCTCTAAAAAAAAAAAAAAAATAGTAGTTAAAAAATAGAAAGACAATGAGTTAAAATTTTGTAAGGCTATATTTTGGAGGTCCAAGGGTTGTATTGCGCCCTCTTTCAATTTGTAGAAACCCTAATATGGTCATGCATTCTCACACTTACGACCAAGATGGTAATTACTTGTGGAAATACATAGCCAAAAGGTGCAATGTAAAACGAATTACTTCATAAATGACTCACAATGGAAAAGATTTTGGATCGCCATTGAATTCGTTGAAACATGAAATAGATACTTTACAACTTTCTTATGGCCTCAAATGCGAGAACAACTCGACTAAATGCGCACCAATTCCTTGTGAGCATAACCTTTAGGACTACATCCACACTTTCTCTTATTGAATACCCTCTATTTGCATGAAATAGGTGACTAACTAGGAAGGAAAGAGATTAAAGAAGTGTATTTATTCATGAGAACAATGAATTCTCCATGCAAAGAGACATGTAGATGCCTAACCCAGTGCTGCATTCCACAAAGACATTTTTGGTTAGAATGGTTTGAACCTATACACATCAACCTGAACATGAAGTTGTATGGGATGAACATAAAATTAGAGGAAAAAAAAGGATGATATGGTCACCTCAAACGGTCGTCAACAAGCCTCCTTCTACAGTGGTGTTGGGTTCCTCAAATAGCGCCTCTCCTCTGTAGTTGCAGCTAGCTTCTCAACCCACTATTTGTTGCTCAACCCATTGTTTGACCATTCACTGGGGTGAACATAGATCTCTCCTCTGGCTCTCAAAAATGCACAAATCGCTCTCATTTGATCAATACATAGTGCATAGACAGTCACAATGTTCTCACTCGCCTCACACCTCAATGATCAAATGAGTGATAAGGCCCAATCAACCGGAATTTGTGGATATTTGGAGCAAAGGCAAAGTCGATTATGTGCCAATTCAAGAGAATTGAGAGAAAATTTTGTCGTCAAAAAGGAGAATTCGTGCCATTTTCCATCATTTCAGCATTCCCAGTTATGGGAATGCGTGGTCGTTCCCATAGTTGGGAACACTAAAAACTCTGCTCCAGAGTTCCCCAATCAGTGTCCTCAAAATTCTGGGAACAATACCTTACTCTCATTATCATTCTTCAAGAAAAAAACACTTCACTCTAACTCCAAAGCTCCTAGAAACGCAAGAACCATTGAAACGAATTTCCCTCCCTCCCACGCCATCAAAAACAGTGCCCATATAACTAATTTTAAATCTTCTTAAAAAACAAATTTATTAAAACAATTTCACCATTTTTAAAATTTCCAAAACTTTTTAATAAAATTCATTAAAAATTAAATAAAATCACTATCATCGTAATATCCTAACTCAATCACCAAAAGTCAATGTATGAAATGTTCCGGTGGAATTACGGTGTGTATATCTGTATCTTAAACAATTCAGTCTTCATGAAACCAATTGAAAATGACATTCTATTTCTTATCACGGATCACGATGACTCACTACAAATCGTGTAATTACGTAATTCTTAAAATATTAAGACGTGTCATTTTTACTAATTAAAATGGAAGCACGATCTACCCTTCTCCCCAAACGTATCGTATTATTAATTAATCAATATCTCGATAAAGGCAACGCCACGTAAGATAATGTATTCCCTTCTAGAAGCGAAGACTCCCATGTAGATCGATCACTTTCATGCCACGTAAGATTACGTCTATCTTTCTAGAAGCCAAAACCCCATATATTGATCGATCACTTTCGGCTTTCTGGGATACAATCTTGTATAATCTTACTCGCTTTTTGGACCAGTAGAGTATAGGATTAATTCATGTATTATCATTAATTTTGTTCAAACCAAGCATTTAAGATATTGCTTTTGTCATTAGAGCTATTTTTGGTACCAAATTTCGCTCTTTCATTGACAATATAGGTAAAGTTATGGGTAAGTGATAAACGTAATGATATGATAGTGTACAAGTTAGCCACAATTTTTTTATATAAGTTTGTATTGATGGTAAACTTTTGGTTTTGCTTATGTCTATGATGATATTCAAAATATAACTTTTTATCTTTATATATTTGTCTTCAACCAAAATATTCATGTGAATAAATTTATGATATAAATATATATCAATAGTTTATAATTTACATAGATTGTGATTTGATTTTGCTTTCATTTTTAAAAACATGTTTTTGAAGTTAGTGGGTTGTAAGCTTGTCTTGACGTTTATTGCCTTCCTTCTATTGGGGATTGAGCCAATCAACTTCATCATTTCTGACTATCCTTTGACCTTGCCCCTTCTAAAAAGGAATGTTTCTTCCGCAATCTACGTGGCTAATAGACTATCTACATTTAGGGGGAGTTGCTAAAGGCCTATCTACGTTCTACTAAAGGCTGGGGTGTTAAGGACTTATCCGATCCTATGTGTTTTGAAGCCATCCCTTATCTTCTGACCATTTGGCACCGCTACATAGGAAGGTTCCAGGGATAGATATCAATCTGTTTTTATTAAGGATAGAATCAAATTCATCATTTCTCTCCCCGTTAATAAGCTCTTCCCCTCCCATGGAGAGAATCATTGGGCTAAGGATAGAATCATTGGTTACTCTATTATAGGAAGGAGGACCAACCCATTGAGTATGCGAATGAAAGGTAGCCCACTCGGTATATCCTTTATTTCTCTATAAATTATTATAATTAATACAAAGTCAATTTTAAGTAGTAATAGGAGTTCAACATGATATTTATCTAAAAAAATAAAAAATAAAAATGTTGATGTCACAGCATTTTTCTATTGTGTAAATGAGACTTTTTTGGTTTTGTGAGAAGCTCAGCATCTCTTTTTGCTATCGTGAGTTCTAGTTCCATTTTAAGTATGTTGGCTTTCTTCTAGGTTTCTAAAATTAGTGTTAAGGCACTTAAATTAGCGAGCATTAGTTCGAACAATGGAGCCTAAGTTGATTCCAATATTTATTCCCTAATTGCATTACATACATTAAAGCAAGGGAAGCATGTAAACCTATTCCTCTTGGCGTTAACATTTTATCTCCATGTTATTTATTGCGGTCTTTAGAGTCGTTATCTTATCACTAATCTTTCCTCTCACTTTAATGATCATCAGTATGATGTTGCCTCGAATGAACCTTAGCTTATCACCATTGCTTCAAGGAACTTAGTCACCACTAAGCCTCGTTACCTAGCTTATAGTTAGGGCTTCATTGGATAGGCTACAACCTAAAGCTCTCACATGAGTGATGAAAACCATGCTTATTACACTTAATGCCTCCTAGAATTGTAGTTTGCACTCCTTTAGCCTATGTATTTGGTACAAAGATTGTGATCTAGCTCTATGGTAGCTCATAATTTAAGCCTCTGGCTTAGCCCATTCCATCAATTAACTTTCACTAAGTAGCTCATGACTTAACCTATAAACCAACCTCACTTGTGTAGTTTCACCTTAGGTTATCCATTGTTAGGATATTTTGAGCAAGGAGTTAGTGAAGATCAACTTGTGTAATGTGATATTATGTTGGAGTATGTTTCTAGTGTGTTTCCATAATGTGCTTTTGTATTTTAGTAATCCAATGATCACAATCATGTCCTACACGTGACTAACAAATAATTTAAACATCTCCTTGATCCTAGAAACACTTGATCCATGGATTAATGATAGATTAGTCCATGGTCTTTGTTCAAGAGCATGGAGGTGCCATTTGTCGATAAATGTTGATATTGAGATGTGTTCATATAATCTATTCCTTTCTTGCACTAATGTATTGCCTTAAGTGGTCATGTTCATTAAGGCCTTGCATTGTTTCCCTCTTTAAGAGTTCTAACCATGCAAAACATCGGTGCATTGATCTTTGATTTATGATCCGTTGGATAAAGAATATGCTCAAAAATGAAAGTTGTCGGATTGAACCTAAATAACCGCGTAGATCTTGTCATCCTGAATACGATGCAACTTGTTTTGCATAAAATTGACATTGTATGCTCCTAGAAATGAGTTATGATTGATTTGGAAAACATGCAAAATTTTGTGCAGAGCTGCCCAGTCAACAGTCTGTACTGTTGACGTGGCATGCTAACTGGGCCTGCTAATTTGGCAAATCACTAGCCTTCAAAAAGAGCCAATGACATTGCGCCACTTGTCAAGTTTGTAGTGGTGCCGAGTTGGCAGTGTCTTATTGGTCAATTTTGTGTTGGTTATGTGGACCAACCGAAGGCCCAGTCAGAGGCTACCACGTGGCACCTCGGTGGGTACTAAAACTTTTAACGGGTTGAATTAACACTTAGCAAGGTTCAAACCTTGGGACCTCTCTCCAACAAACTACCACCATTACCGTTGCATTATGGGTGGGCCTTGTTTATAGGACCCAAGATATATATATTTAAACTTTAACGACAGAGGTGTTGGGGGAAAGGGGTTAGGGCTTAGCCCTGACCCCCCATTAACCAAGGCCATATGACCCAATGCTGCGACCAAGCACCAGCCAGAGAGGGGTCAGCCACGGGGGCCAGACCCAGGTTCTATGGCAGCCCACGCAACCAAGTGCCGAGACCCAAGGCCGAAACGGAGGGGGCCAGACCTAGAGCACCAGTCCCTAGGCACATGGGGCACCCATGTGATCATCGATGCGCAAGGGGATAGAGGAAAATTTAATCATCCCACAATAGTGCGCCTAATTTTGGCCGATTTGTTGCCCATTTAGCGAAAAATGGGGCGAAATTGTAGTACTGTTAGCTGGACTTGGCGAAGTTGTAAGTCAACTAGCAACAAAACTTGGGAGATCATAACTTTCTCATTTGTTGGTCTTTTTGGGAGCAGAAAGAGGCTAGACATGTGTTTTTGATAGCTCTGAAGTTGTTGGAGTAGGTTTTGAAGCCATTTGAGAACTGTAACTCATTGTAATCACCTTTTTTTCAGCATAATGAAAGAGGGCCAAGCATTGGAAGCTGGACCAGGAGATGTAGCCCAGTAGGGGTGAACTCCTTCATCACTTGTTGTTTTGTGGTTACTGTTATGGATTTATAATCTGCAGTTTTCTGCAATTTATGAGTTAAATTCATTTTTAAATGTGTTAAAGCATTTAACTTAACCACCATAAAACTCATTTCATTAACTTACAATTTATATAATCCTCAAGTAGTTTCATATACAGATCAAGTTTGGTATCAGAGCATAGGCTATTTGTTGTCGTGAGGATTTAATTATTTGCAAGTATTTCTAATGCTTACAAGGTTGAAGATCAAGAGAGGAGAAGGAAAGCCTGTGGGTGCAGGTTCTCAAGTTGGGACAAAGTCAAGGAGAGTAGATTTTCCACAATCTCCACCACAAGTTTCACCTCAAGTTGTTCCTGAAGCTTCAGTAAGCATGTCCCATGAAGGAGGAGTTGATAATATGCCAAAGGATGAGAAGGCTTTCAGAAAAGCATTCTTTGACATGACCCATATGGTGAAAGTTCTCTGTGAGGAGAGAAACACAAGATTCCAAGGTGAGACCTTTGAACCTCTAAAGGGAGAGAGTTCTTCAGGAGGAAAAGGAGGAGATTAGGACAAGCCTCCTAAAGGGAATGGAGGTAAACCACCACCTTCTCCACCTTGATCTTCATCTTCACAATCATCTGCATCCTCTTCCACAACTACCCCTTCACAAACACCTCTAGAATCTCCAAAGGGACATGGTAAACTCCCTTATTGAAACTTGATATTAAATTCGATTTGCATATGTATGATGGTGAGGTTAATGCTGAAAGACTAGATAATCGGGTTCATCAACTTGAAGTATATCGCAAGATACAAAACATCAAGGATGATGAAACAAAGATTCAACTGGATTCGTTAAGGTTGGAGAGTGTTGCATTGATTTTGTGGGAAGCCAAAACACAAGAGGATATGAAAAGGCATGGTAATGTCTCAACCTCTTGGATTGATTTTATTTCTGCACTTAGAAGACAATTTTATCCACTAGCTTATATGCAAAAGGATATTATGGATTGACAAAATTTTAGACAAATAAAAGGTCAAAGTGTGTAAAGTTACACCCAAGAGTTTAGAAGAAGGTCTTTGATATTAGGTGTATATTTGTCATCACAAGACACTTTGTTGAAATATATTAGGGGTTTACATAGTTATCTAAGGCACACTATTCTCATGTTCAATCCCACAAATTTATATGAGGTTTGTGTTCAAGCCACACATGTAGAAGCAAGAGCGAAAAATATTTCAGATGAGAAAAGTGAGAGTTCCCTTGAAATTGGAGAAAAAGGAAAGGGTAAGCTTAAGGGAAAAGGGAAAAAGAATGCTTCTATTAAAATGGAAAAATAAAATCCTACATGCAAACATTATTTTAAAAATGACCATGATGAAGATCATTATTGGAAATTCTAAATGAGACCCGACAAACTTAAAAACAAAGAAAAGGAGAAAACAATTGTAATTATAAAACATGACTTAGGTTCAGATTCAGGAGATGAAACCAAGATTACAATGATGGGTTTGAAAGTTAAGAACATAGCAAGCACTAGTTCTTCAAGTTGTTCGAATGATACTCAAGATGATGAAACAAGAATTGAACTTTTCCATATTAGAGTTGTTTCAAAGCATACCAAAATAGACACACTATTTGATAGTGGTTCTCAAGTAAATTTGATTTCTGAAGACTTAGTCAAGAAGTTAAATCTAGAAACCGTTGCACATCCAAGACCTTATCCTTTAGGCTGGATATGTAAGAATGCAAATTTGCAGGTGACAAGGAAGTGTATCTTACGATTTGTAATCAATGCAAACTTTCTTAACGAAGTTGAACTTGATGTAGTTTCGCTTGAGATTTCAGGTAATGTTTTGGGAAGCCCATAGCTTTATGATAGGAGGGAAATATTTCATCGCCACGAGAATAAGTATCACTTGTTCAAGAATGGAATTGGGTATATAGTTAGAGCGCATCATAAGAAGAAGAGATTGTCTCTTCTGCATGCTGGACAAATGAAGAAAATTGTGATTGCAAGTCAAAATTTTTCTTTCTTAATGTTCAAGCATCAAGATCTTGTGAATGAGACCTTTGAAGGAAATGCATCAAATGAAAGATTTGATTTCATTAAGGTTGCTAATGGTCGTAATGAGTTGCTTTAGGTTTCTAACATGTTGCCTCCTAAAAGAGGTAAACAAGATGAGAAAAAATTGCAGCAACATACATCATTGTTGAACAGTGATGGGAAAAAGATGTCAGTGCTAAAGAGCGCAAAGGTAAAAGAGAAAGTGCCAAAGCAATTTGAAAAAGAAGGCATAGGTTCCATAAGTTCCTCTTGGGGGTTTCAAAATGGTGCATGGAAATGGCGAAAACACTTGGTCATGAATTGAGCCAAGCACAAGGCAGGACAACTAAACATCGTCATGTCGACAATGTTCAAGGTGAGAAGAATTTCAAGTTGTTTAAGTTTCCTTTCATTGATGATCGAGGAGAAAATATGTTTGTTCCTTCAAGGACAGTTTGTTGTTCTGCAAATTCTGGGAAATTGCAGCAAGATGGTATCTATAACAGCAAAACAAAGTCTCCATAATCAAGGAAAAATATTAGTTTTCATGAAAATCTCAAATTGTTGAATTCAAGAAAATTCTAGTGGGTTGAGATTGGAAGGATGAGGGAGTTGTACCCTCATCTAATTGTTCATAATAAAAATATTTTGGGGTCCAAAATCTTCTAGTGGGGAGGAGTGATCTGTTGGATAAAAAATATGCTAAAAATAAAAATTATCGGATTGATGTGAAACCTAAACGAACGTGTAGATATTGTCATCCTGAATCTGACACAACTCATTTCGTGGAAAACAGACATCGTATGCTCCCAGAAATGAGTTATGATCGATTTGGAAAATAAGCAAAATTTTGTGCAGAGTTGTCCAATGAGCAGTTCGTACTGCTGACGTGGCATGCTGACTGGGCCTGCTGATTTGGCAAACGATTGGGCTTAAAAAAGAACCAATGACATTATGCCACTTGTCAAGTTTGTAGTGGTGTTGAGCTGGCAATGTCTTATTGGTCAATTTGGTGTTGGTTATGTGGACGAAATAAGGTCGCCATGTGGCCCAGTCAGAGGCTGCCACATGGCACCTCGGCGACCACTAAAACTTTTGGCAAGTTGAATTAACACTTTGTATGGTTCAAACCTTGAACCTCTCTCCAACCAACTACTATCATTACTATTGTGTTCTGGGTGGGCCTTGTTTAATGGTGGAGGTGTTGGGGGAAAGGGGCCAGGGATTAGCTCTAGCCCCCTATTAAACAAGGACATACGACCCAACATTGCAACCAAGTGCCAACCAAAGACGGGACAGGCACGGGGGCCAGCCATAGGTTCTATGGCAGCCCATGCGACTAGGGGCGAAGCGGAGGGGGCCATACCTAGAGCGCCAACCCCTGGGCATATGGGGCACCCATGTGACCACCGACGCGCAAGGGGATAGAGGAAAATTTAATCATCCCATAGTTTGTGCCGAATTTTCGCCCAGTTAGCGGAAAATGGGGTGAAATTATAGAACAGTTAGCCGACCTTGGCGAATTTGTGGGTCGACTAGCAGCAAAACTTGGGAGCTCATAACTTTCTCAGTTTTTGGTCTTTTTAGGAGCAAAAATAGGCTAGACAAGGGTTTTTGACATCTTTGAAGTTGTTGGAGCATGTTTTGAAGACATTTGAGCACTGTAATTCATGGTAATCACCTTTTTTTAGCATAATTAAAGAGGGCCAAGTATTGGAAGTTGGACCAAGAGACGTAGCCGAGGAGGGGTGAAATCTTTCATCACTTATTGTTTTGTATTTACTATTATGGCTTTATTCTCTGCAATTTTATGCACTTTATGAGTTAAATTCATGTTTAAATGTGTTAAAGAATTTAACTTAAGCACCATAAAAATTCATTTCATTAACTTACAATTTACATAAGCCTCAAGCAGTTTCATATATAGATCAATTTATGTCTGTAAACATTTGTTTTAAGGTGTTCATACTATAGAGATATACCTTGTTTTTTGTGCACCCACCACCATGCAAACCAACCTCGACCTATTGTGTGGCACCTTGGTTGATAGTTTCACTTTTTATGGTCTTATTTAAACTTGCATAACTTTATGGTCTAGAGTTTGTGTTAAATGCTATTTGTTTCATTCCCTTTTTTTAAAGCTCTTTCTATTTAAGCTATCAATTTTTGGTTTAAAGTCTCATTTATTTTAGGTTGGAATATAGCAAGCTCAAGTGAGATCTTGTTCACAAACACATTAAGTTACACATACAATTCATTTAGAACCTTCTTCGAATGCGCACCTTTGAAGTACTTTGTTGTTGCATAAATGATCAAGTTATTGACGTTTTCACAAAGTTAGTCACAACAATGAAGTTCCCAAAAGTTCAATCTATGTTAGGCATTCATAAAGTTGTCATTGAGGGGGGATAGTCTTTATTTCCTCCTCCTTTCTCCTTTTGTTACTTTGTAAATCCTTTAATCATATCTTAAGCTATTATTTTTCCTTTTGGTGGGCATGTGGAGTGGGGGTGGGGTTGGGGTTTGTTGAGATATATAATTAGTTTCGGTCTTCATAATTGTTGTACTCATTTCAATATGTAAACTAAGTAACAAACACGAAAATAAAATAAAAGTTATTATTATTAAAGCATGGGTTTCATGCTCATTATTGATGGTATTTTAGGTAAAAGCATGTTCATCGTGCTTTTAGGGTTTGTTAGGTCTTAGGATCTATTGTCATGAGTCAAAGGAGTCAACATCATGTTTATAAGACCCTTCCGAGAAATTTGTAATTATAAAAATAATTATTTATGAGTATAGAAAGTCCTCGAATCTCCAAGAGTACAAGTCGGCCTTGGGTTCCTAAAGTCGGCATAAAGGAGGAAATTCGACCCCTTAAGAAGGCTATATAAAGAGTAGTTTGACTTCATTTGGAGACATCAAAGGTTTGATATCAAAGAAATAATTCGATCTATTGTTGGATAACAGCAAGAAGGAGAGTGAAGGTGAACAATAAGGTTGGAATTTCTTAGTTTTTTGGCTCTATCTCTCTCATACATGCAAAATTATAGGGTTTATGGGTTGCCGGAAGAGGTCGAAGTTGTAGGGTCGAGTTGTAGTAGGACGAAGTAGGAAGGAAGGAAACTATGTCTAGACCTCACTTACCTTAGGAAGAGTTGTCTTGCTCTTGGAAGGTCCCAAGAGGAGGTCAAATTAATGTTTTTCCAAAAGCTGCAGGGCCAAATTTGCATGTCGAAGTTGCAAGTCGAGTAGCAGTGTTGTAGCTGGCAGGTTGAAGTTGCAGTGTGTGGCAGTTTGGTGCAGATTCATGAAGGACTTGAGGAGGGGCTAACTTGGTACTCGAAGAAGGGCTTGGTCTAGGGATTGGGTCTTTGTATCTCATTTGTAGCAGATTTTAAGAAGAGGAGAGTTTCCATATTCTATCCTTGAAGGGGTTTTTCCTTGGCTAAGAACTTACATCTTTGTCCTAATTTTTTGTTATTTCTTCTTGATATTGTTTGAAGAATACTATGTGGACACTAGTTTCATCACTGATGTTTTTCATGGTTTTATGGGACTGTGATCGCCTGCAGTTCTGACTTGTGGCAGCTTGTAATAGTTTTATGGACTGAGCAGTAGTTAATACTACCAGTTTTTGTAACATGTAACTGATCTTTTAATAGAATAGTTACGAATTTTTTCTTTCTAAAAAGATATTGTTTGAAGAAAATATCTAACTAAAAGAACATAAAGAAGATAACTAAGATTCACAAGCAAGTATCAAGGTTAAAGAAAATAAGTTTCCGCTTCACATTTTCTAACATGGTATTAGAGCTAAGGTGAGCAAGGAAGGCAGTTGGAAGGACATGAGAAATAATTTTTAATCAAGGGACATGAAGCTCTCAAGGCCTAAAGGAATAAGATTATCTTTTGAAGGGATCTGGTTAAAGACTCGTCAATAGAAAACCTATTAATCTAGGGTTTCTACATTGAAGAATATCAAGACTGCATCAATCTCGCAAAAAAGAAGTTTATTTGCAAGACATCAATCTTGGAAGTTGTTGGTTAAGGAATCCTAAGGAACATCTTTCAAGGGCATCATCAAGAAATATTTGAAGGTCTTAAAGACATCAAGAAGGTTGGAGTTGTTATTCAATAAGTATCACAATATCTCATAATGGTTGAATCTTCAAATCATGTAGGTTCTTTCTGCAATGAGACCAATAATCTCATTGGGGCTTCAAACTATATAGCATGGAAGAAAATGATTAACTTGATACTTAAAGAGCAAGATGTAATGTGTTGGGTGTGTGTTATATTATTTCCATGACTAATCGCACGTGGTGGGGGGGGGGGGGGGGTGGGCGAAGGGGGTCATAGGGGGTGTGACAGCCCCCCCCCCCCCCCCCATTCGTGGTGTTGGGCATAACAGAGGGGGTCAAAGGGGGTGCACAGTCCCCCCTATTGGGGGTTTTAGGGGGGAAGTAGCCCCCTTATATGGGGTTCGGGGCAACACCCTAGGAAATTTTTTTAGACCCTATATTAGGTGGCCGAACCTACCTATGGTTTTGTGCATGGGTTTCGCACATGGTTTTGGGCATGATGGTTTTCTGCCCATGGTATTTTGTAGATCTGGTCAAGGGAACTACGATTATGTTCTAATCCAGGGTTAATGGATTAGGGTTTATGAATGCTTCGGCATATATATATATATTGATTGTAACATTGAAAGGAACATAATGAAAAATTAATATGGTAGTCCCAGTTTTGAGATCCAGGGGAAATATTTGTGTATTTGTTTTATATTCTCGTCATGTTTATTTTATGTTTTTAGAATTTGTCTGCAGGTAATTTTGTACAGGGTTAAATCCTACATAATGGAATATGTTACTGGGGAAGTTACTGAACTTGAGAAAGATAAGACACAAGAACTAGCAACATACAAGAAAGGGGAAGTAAGAGCTTAAAGGATCATAGTTGAATCAATTAATGATTCTCTTGTTTCATTTGTTGCAAATCTAAAGACTTCCAAGGCCATGTACGACAAGATAGTGAATTTGTACTCTGTAAGTACACCAAGTCAAAAGATGTCATTTCGAGACAAGCTATATAGAATGAAGAAATTGAAGGATGAGGATATGGCATCCTTCCTCATGAGAGTCTCTCAGTTAAGAGACCATTTACAAGGACTTTGGGAACCCATCATTGATTTTGAGGTGACTGTATGTGTTTTGACTGCATTACCACCAGAATGCAACAAATTTGCAACAAGTGTCTACTCCAAGAAGGATTCAAATCCCTTTGATGAGTTGTGGGCACAATCCATACTGGAAGAATCAAGGATCAAGGTTAAGGATGACATTGGATTAGATGAGTAGTCTCAAGCCTTTCTAGCCCAAGTCAAGAAGATGAAGAAAGGAAAGTTTGGCAAGTCGAAGAAGAAATATATGTCCAAGGTGCAATGAGTTTGGACACTACAAGAGGGACTATCCAAAACAACAAAACAATAAGAGAAAGGATAGAAGTGAAGTTCATGTAGTCGAAGCAGTGGGAGAACCTGAGAAGAAGGAAAAGGATGAAGAAGTGAAGGATTTTTACTATTGAAAGAAGGTTCATTGACTTCTAAGTTCTTTATGAATGTTGACTTTTTAGATGATATGTTTTGCATAAGCATCATAGGATAGAAGCACATGATAATATCATGTCTAGAATTTATGAAGTTGCTTATTGTTCATCTAAGATATTATCTATCGTTATGTTAGAGGTTGTTATCTTGCTAAAATGGATCATAGCGATGAGGGAATGACCATCATTGTGGAAAACCCTTGGATAAAGCATCATAATAATAATATGATGTATTATATGTAATGTAGGAACGTACTTCTAAAAAGGGATGAGGGGTTGCAATGGGTTAAGACGTGAATTTTTTGTGAGATATATGGATACCTAGATGATTGGATGAAAGCATAGAAATGTATGAAAAATAAACTTTACATAAGATTCACATGTGCAAGAATCTTATGAAATGAAGTTAGTTACAAAGATATGCTTAAGTATTAATGATGCTTGAAAATAATAGAATTTGACTTACTTAAGAATGTATAGAAGATTAGGACTTTCTCTATAATATGTAAGATCCAAGTGTAATCTTCGGAAGAAAGGTTGTAACTTGGTAATCAAGTTTGATCCTTGGGCAATTTGATGCATGAAGGAAATATCAAGCAAAGATGGTCAATAAGGATGTTGTTGGTACGAGAAGGTCACCATGGCAAGGTAATTCTATTTCATTTATGGTTTGGTTATCTGGCTAACATATTATTTTTGGCTACCATGAAAAGGATGTTGCAGGAATACATAATGACAATTGGGGCAAGGTCAACTGTATGAATGAGGAGTGTTGAGGGAAGCTCAATATCTGGAATCTGGCAACTATGAAGTCGAGATGAGTCCATATTGGGATTGAAACGGTAGTTGTGCAAGAAGATAACTTGAAGGTCAATGAAGATCACTTTCACAAGGAAGCCATGATCAAATTGAAGATTGGGAAGGCTCAATGAAATGCCTTTATGTTAAAAATGGAAGTGATGAACTAGAAAGATGATCTAGATCATGTCACAAGAATGAAGAGTGGAAATGGTTCCATGATAGCTCAAAAGGAAGCAGGCTCGATGCAAGAGATGCGAAAGAGGGAGCCATGTAGCTATGGAGAACTAGTAGTTGATACTGTGATAAAAACAAGTTATAAATACTTGTTGTGTTGGCTTCCATCATTGAAAGGTAGGAATCTCCTCTAGCTTGAGAGGGAGCAAAAGGATTCTCTTTGGTTAAGGAGCAATGCTTTATTCTCGAGATTAAGGGAGAATATGGATGTGCTCTCTGGTTAAGAGGGAGTGACGTTGGACATCACACGTGCATTTTTCTCTTCTAGTGATGAAGAGAGAATGACATAGGAATGGATAAGAATTTATGGTTTCCTTGAGGATATAACATCCAAGAAAGGAAAGGTACCAACACTCTTTGAGGATGGGATAGGAATCCAAGAGAAGAGTGGCCGAAGAGGACCAATATTCTTTGAGGACTCAAGTACAGAGATCCAAGATAAGCATAGTCCTAAAAGGACATACCTTGTGGACATCCAGATGGGGTATGTACCTTAGAGAGGTAATGTGGTATCACACATAAAGCCTCCTAGCATAATGCTCTTGATTAAAGTAGAGCTTGTCTAGTTAGGCCTCAAGGACAATGTTGGTCATGATGATGATGCTTATAGTATGGTTTATCAATCTGACTCTTCTTGATAACTCTTCAGTGTGAGATATGATGTTGTATTGGTTATACAATTATGAATACCTCCCTAGTTAAGAGAGAGTGTTGAGAAATGTAGCTAGTTTCGGTCTTCATAATTGTTGTACTCATTTAACAAACAAGAAAAGAAAATAAAAGTTATTATTATTTCATGCTCATTATTGATGGCCTTTTAGGTAAAAGCATGTTCTTCGTGCTTCTAGGGTTTGTTAGGTCTGTTGGGTTTGTGTTATATTCTTTCCACGACTAGCCCCACGCTTGAAGCGAGGGGTTAGGGGGAGGGAGGTTACCCCTCCTTCGTTGCGCCAGGCGCAGCGGGGGGGTTACAGGGGGTGGCGACAGCCTCGCCTGTCGGGGGGTTTGAGGGAGGCTGTAGCCCCCCTCTACGGGGTCTGGGGTAGTGCCCTGAGATTTTTTTATTTTTTTTGGACCCTATATTAGGTGGGTGAACCTACTTATGGTATTGTGCATGGGTTTCGTACATGGTTTTGTGTATGATGGTTTTCTACCCATGGCATTTTGTAGATCTGGTCAAGGGAACTACGATTGTGTTATAATTCAGGGTTAATGGATTGGGGTTTATGTATGCTTTAGCATGTCTATATATGTATTGTAACATTAAAAGGAATATAATGAAAAATCAATCTGGTAGCCCCAGTTTTGGGATCCAAGGGAAAATCTCTGTGTATATATGTTTTATTCTCTCGCCATTGTTTATTTTCTGTTTTTTTTTTTTAGAATTCATATGCAATTAATTTTTGTACATGGTTAAAACCTACATATGCTTTATTATCACGAGTCAAAGGAGTCAAAATCATGTTTATAAGACCCTTCCGGACAATTTGTAATTGTAAAAAGAATTATTTTTTAGTATAGAAAGTTCTCGAATCTCCAAGAGTACAAGTCGGCTTAGGGTTCCTCAAGTCGGCCTAAAGGAGGGAATTCAACTCTTTGAGAAGGTTATATAAAGAGCAGTTCGACTTCATTTGGGGACACACTCACTCACAAGTTCGATATCAAAGAAATAATTTGATCTATAGTTTGGTGGTTGTAAGAAGGAGAGCAAAGGTCAAGAAGAAGGATGAAATTTCTTGGTTTATGGGCTCTATCTCTCTCACACATGTGAAATTCTAGGGTTTTTGCGCTGCAAGAAGAGGTTGAAGTTGTAGTAGGACGAAGTGCAGAAGCTGGTAGCTGGAAGGAAGGAAACTTTTTCTAGACCTCACTTACCTTAGGAAGAGCCATCTTGCTCTTGGAAGGTCCCAAGATGAGGTCAAATTAGGGTCACTTCAAGAGCAGATTCTAAGAAGAGGAGAGTTTCCATATTTTATCCTTGAAGGGGTTTTTCCTTGGCTAAGAACTTACATCTTTGTCCTAATTTGTTGTTATTGCTTCTTGATATTGTTTGATGAAAAAATCTAACTAAAAGAACATAAATAAGATACCAAAGATTCACAAGAAAGTATCAAGGTCAAAGAAAAAAAGTTTAATAAGTTGTCACTTTACATTTTCTAATAGGGTTGGGGTGGATGTTAGGATATTATAACAATGGAAGTTAGTTAAGGTCAACTTGGTCTAATGTATTGCTATGTCAAAGTGTGTTTCATTAGCATTTTTGAACTTTACTAATTTGATGATCACACACATGACATACACATGAGTGATCCAATGATTCAAACATTTCCTTGATCTTAACAACATTGATTTGTGGCTTCGTATTCGTTTGGTTCATGGTCTATATTTAGAAAACATAAAGGGTAATTTGTTAATGATATATATTTAGACATGTCCATGTAACATGTTCCTTTTTTGCATTATTATCTTACCTCAGGTGGTCATGTTTGCTAGGATCATGGATTATTTTCCCCTTTGAGGATTTTAACCATTTAAAACACTAACATATTGACTTTGACCTATGTGTATGAGTGTTTGACTTAACGTGTTTGAATCGCGTGGAATAACTTGTTTTTAAAACATCCATCACCCTTGTTTTAGCAACTAGGAATGTTTCCTTTCCTAAAATAGACTTAAGCCTACCACCTAACTACATGGGTTCTACTTCCTCATCCCTTGTGAATGGTCTATCTCCCTTTCCTTGTTGTGAATGTGAGTATTGAGAAAAGTGAGATGCTTCCCATGTGGGTCACATGTTGTGAGATAATTCATGTGCATTTAAGCATCCTTTGGAACTTAATGATGTGAGTTATGTGTGAAATAACATGAACTTACATTCCTTGAGAGAAGCGAGCAATTAACATGTGTATCAATGATTTATTATCCCACACAAAATACATGGGCCATAACCTTTGTTCTTAAGAAAATTGTGAATGGGGAATCCATTTTCTTCCAAAATTCATAATTTGGGCACTAATATAGATTTTTTTTGCTAAAGCATGTTTGGGTGCAAGCTTTGCATTTTGTGTTGGGTCAAGCATTTGTATTCATTGAATTTATACTTATATGGTACAACAATGTACTTGGTAGGTGAAGGTTGTGAGTGATAAAAACATGGCAATGATTAAGAGAATGAGAAGTAAAAAGACCAAAGAGGATGCATCTCCCATAACTTTGGTACAATGGAAGGATGACGGAGGATTAAAGACAACAATGAGGTTCGAGAATTTGGCTTTTGCAATTGTCATGGATAATACAATAAAATGTCCAAGATGTACAAACAAGCAGCCCCATTTCCACAAGGACTTGCTAATTCAATAAACAATGAAGATCTTAATGATATAAGGGGAAACCACACGATATAGGGGCCTTACACACATATATCACTACCCTTATAAGGTTGGTTACTCATTTGCAAGAAATTCAACAACTTGTATAGAGATCCAACTTGCAAGAAAAACAAATAAATTTGGATGTTGTAATGTGCATAGATTTTGATGTGTTCAATATTAATGAGGCTTGTGATGACCTTTCACTCCAAAGTTTACATAATGTGCTCAATCTATGATGCCATTGAGTTTTTTTTTTCAATTTCATTCGAATTACAATTACTATGTTCCACATTAAAAGGGAAGGTGAACAACCATGGGGTAAGCCAAAGAATCACTGTAACATAATTGGGTTCTTCTATAAATGTATGTGTTGAGCTAGCATAAATGGACTTCTTTTAAGGGCAAGAAGAACCTAGGACAAGGATTATGTAATCAAAATGTCAAGTTCATGTTGGTTGGATATAATACAATGATAGAGAGTTGGTTGAAAAAATGTTTAATCAATTTGATTTAGTTATTCATGGTTGGTATGAAAGTATTGGCTTGTGACTTGTGTGTTCATCAAGTATTATATTTGTTATTTGTGTTTGCTTAAAAACAAATGGTTAAGTGAATGTGAATTGTGAGTTTGTTAGCTTGTATAAATATAGTAAATTTGAGACTATATATAATAGAAATGTGTATTTCAATTCATGGCCAAGTTCATTGATTCCATTGCTTGAGCTTAAACATTTCAGTTTTTTCATTGAAACCCCTTTGCAAATATTATTTCACAAAAACTTAAAACAAAAACAAAAACAAAAACAAAAATAGCAAGCAAGCACCACAAGTTGAAGGAATCATCTGAAGGGTGGAGACCTTGATTTGAGTGTCTTCATTTGATGAGCTCCACGTGAAAGTTGTCTCGAGACATTTACTTTTGTCAAAATTACCATAAGTTAAGCATGTGTTATGAGATATTTATTTTCTAAGGAAAACATCCTAGGGGAATCCAAGGGATGCTTTCTCATATTTGTGGATGAAATTCATAGTAAACTTGTTGATGTAGGCTAATGCACTTGACCTAGGGGGATTTGAACTAGGCACTATCGATGTGAAACTAACTATGTGTCCAATAACATTGACAACAATTAATTGAGCTAAGGTAACATGATTTGTAGAATATAGGCGAATAAATCACATTAGTTCGAGACATGCCACTATAATAGGTCATATCATATAGATAACAACCACAAGTCAAACATGATTAAATCAAAGATGGGCCGCAAGGCGTATGTTAGTACTAAGGAGAGGGAAGATGTTATCACATTAACTTGGAGACTTGCATCCTAAATCCAACTTTCAAATTGACAAAAAAATTTCGTGCAAGGAATGTCATATAAACCATATTTGTTTCACAATTGTTGTATATGTGGGATTGAATACACATTTAACAAGAATGTCAACACAAACATAAACAATTTAGAAGACAAGTATTAACATGAAACAAAATTTCAACACAAGAACAACCATTATAGTAATATATCATGATCATTGCATGGATAATCACCACGAGCCAAAGATAGCCAATGAAGACCAACATCAAAATTACCAATGATGTTAATATTACAATGGGAGAGGATGCCATTACATCAAATAGAGACCCCCCTCTGAGTTTATCTTTCGAATTTGGAAAAAAGTATTGACATAAAACAAAATCCCACCATACAAAAGTAACCAACCTAAATCCATCTTAAACTCAAAGCTATTAAGCATCGAGAGGGATCAACTACCTTAATGTGTATTTTTTTTTATCATTTATTTCCATGTTGGAATTTAATGATTAAAAAAACTACACATTAAGGAATTTGATATCTCTAAGCATTTGATAAGTAGAGGTTTAAGATGGATCTAGGCCAATGTAAATTTTTTAAATGTTGTCACATACATGTATGCATGTATTTACTTGTTTATTACTTACATTAAAACAAAAAATACAAATAAGTTTTAGAAAATATGGGTTTACCATAGAGTAAATTTAGATTTTTTTGGAAGAAAGAGTTAATTTAAATTTATATTAGTTGATCAAGTTTAAATCATATTAGTACTTTTAGATCTTAAAAAACAAAACAACATAGATCAATTTGAGTGATCAAATGTCTAAATTTGTAATTTGTTTATCATTTAATGTGGATAAATTAATATATGACACGAGATTATATGATTAAAAAATCACACCTTAAGATTGGGTTTAAGATAGATCTAAGTTAATATATGACATGGAATTATATGATTAAAAAATCACACCTTAAGATTAGGTTTAAGATAGATCTAAGTTGTATTTATATTTTTAAATATTACCACATATATGTCTACATATATAGTTATTTAATTTATTTTTTAACATAATTAATGTTTCATTATTTAAATTGATAACATATTCTCTCCATCAAGTTTTAGTCCACTTAATGCCTTTGCCCTGGTGAAATAACTTGTAATACATTATTCCACTAAGAATTGTGAGGTCCTCTGTAGCCAAATATGAGGGAGACATTGACATGTAGCATTATATCAAAAATGATATACTTGCATAAAATCAAATAAAATAAAATACAAAGTTAAAAAAAATACTAGTCTAGTATAAAGTAAATTCAGATTATTTAAAAAAGAATAAATCTAGACTCATACTAATTGATAACTTTAAATCATATTATAGATCCATATTAAAGTGAGATCGATCAAAGTAGTCAAAGTGATTATATTTCTCAAAACACATTTTTTTATCATTTAATACATGACATGATATTAAATAATAAACAACATTTTCACCTTAGGAAATTTGATATGGGTTTATAATGATGGAGATTGTTTTAATCCTTTAAAATGTCATCACATATATATCTACACATATAGTTTTAATTTTCATTTATTTTATTTAAATTTTTAATATTAACGTCACATTATCTAAAGTGACAACATCTTCTCCATATTAACCCTCTAGAGCTATGAAGAAACTTGTAATACATTATATTAATGACAAAAAAAAACCTTGGTATCACACCATTACTAAACTAGTAAACCCATATAAATTAAATAAGTGGTAAATGAATATACGCATCAACCCATGATAAACATCAAAACACTTATTTCATCATACATACATCTCTCATTGTCCATATATATATATATATAAACACTGGTTTTATTATGTATATGTAAAACCCAGTACATCTAGTTGAAATGTAGGCACCCTTAAAGAAAAGGCGACCATCCTGATATATAATCCTTGTAACCCCACTTGGCCATGGGTCCACAATGAACCACATATAAAGCATAGATAGCATATAACAAAAATTAAACAATATATAAAGTCCATCATTTAGCCCATCACAACAAAAAATAAAAGAGTGTCCAAACATATGGAAAGTAAAACAAAATAAAGAACTCGTCATTGTAAAAACATAGCATCAATAAATGTGGATAAGTCAATAGTGGTCCCCTTCATGGGAAGAGAAGGAAACCAACATCATAGGAACAACCTGCCACCTCCAGTGCAATATGCAAACCATCTTGTGGAGCAGTGATACCCAACTTGGACATGTCATCAATGATGGAGTTGTGTTCCCTGTGAATGTGCTGAATGGAAACCTCCTTAGTGCCCATGAGATGTTTGATGCTCCAGAGCCATCCCTGTAGATGTGGGTGATGTATATTGGATTTTCCTAGCACATGGTTTGTGATGCATTGTGAGGCCCCACAGATCTTTAGATTTGGAATATTTAAAAAATTCGCAAACCATAGTAGCCCCCATAGAGCCATCACTTCAGCTTTCATATTGGTACCACTGCCACCTCCCCAATGAATATTATATTGTTGGTTTTTTTTCCATGCAAATCCAAACCTCGCATCCACACATACCACTATGTTCTGCTCCATCAAAGAAACTCGCAGGGTAGGATAAAATCATGCTCGTAGTCCTCAGTGAGTCCCGATGTGGCCCAAGATTGGGTAGCAAGAGTGGTCTCACCCATGTTATAATGTCGTTGACAATTTGTTCCACATTGAGCGGTTTCCCTTCAAATATAATAAAATTTCTAGATCTCCATATTTCCCAAAAAGCGACAAGTGAAATGGCCCTCCATGGTTTAGTTTTTTCTGCTCCATGGTAACAAATAAGATTCAATCGACATGATCAATATAAGGGAAAGAGAGTTTAACAGAGATCTTGTGCCAAATTTGGACAACCACCAAGCAACTTAATAAGATATGTGAATTGCTCTCTTCCTCTAGCTTGCATAAAACATAAATATTTGGACCTTGCATGTTTTCTCTTCCTCAAATTGTCCCGGTTGAGAGTTTCGTTCTTCCATGCCAACTAGGTGTATAAAATGATCTTTATCAGAATCTTAATCTTCCAAATCTTGTAAACCAACATACATCTAGCGAGTTATGTATGTAGTTACAAATGTAATGATAGTTGTATGAGACACAAATAGATCCTCGCTTCATAATCCGTCCCACCCCATCTAATCTCTGTCCTCAGTCTTGCACATACCGGACTGGTGCAGCTCAACCAAAATTTGCTCCCAAATTCTGACCACATCTCCTGATAACCCGATCTCCCCCACCCTCTTCCAAACAAGAACGATGCTACATGTATGCATGTATTTACTTGTTTATTACTTACATTAAAACAAAAAATACAAATAAGTTTTAGAAAATATGAGTTTACCATAGAGTAAATTTAGATTTTTTTGGCAAAAAGAGTTAATTTAAATTTATATTAGTCGATCAAGTTTAAATCATATTAGTACTTTTAGACCTTGAAAAAGAAAAACAGGGTAACTCAATTTGAGTGATCAAATGTCTAAATTTGTAATTTGTTTATCATTTAATGTGGATAAATTAATATATGGCACGGGATTATATGATTAAAAAATCACACCTTAAGATTAGGTTTAAGATAGATCTAAGTTAATATATGACATGGGATTATATGATTAAAAAATCACACATTAAGATTAGGTTTAAGACAGATCTAAGTTGTATTTATATTTTTAAATATTACCACATATATGTCTACACATATAGTTATTTAATTTATTTTTTAATATAATTAATGTATCATTATTTAAATTGACAACATCTTCTCTCCATTAAGTTGTAGTCCACCTAATGCCTTTGCTCTGGTGAAATAACTTGTAATACATTATTCCACTAAGAGTTGTGAGGTCCTCTATAGCCAAGTATGAGGGAGACATTGACATGTAGCATTATATCAAAAATTATATACTTGCATAAAATCAAATAAAATAAAATACAAAGTTAAAAAAATACTAGTCTAGTATAAAGTAAATTCAGATTATTTAGAAAAGAATAAATCTAGATTCATATTAATTGATAACTTTAAATCATATTATAGATCCATCTTAAAGTGAGATCGATCAAGTAGCGAGAGTGATTATATTTCTCAAAACACATTTTTTTATCATTTAATACATGACATGATATTAAATAATAAACAACATTTTCACCTTAGGAAATTTGATATGGGTTTATAATGATGTAGATTGTTTTAATCCTTTAAAATGTCATCACATATATATCTACACATAGTTTTATTTTTCATTTATTTTATTAATTTTTTTATATTAATGTCACATTATCTAAAGTGACAACATCTTCTCCATATTAAGCCTGTAGAGTTGTGAAGAAACTTGTCATACATTACATTAATGACAAAAAAAAAAACCTTGGTATCACACCATTACTAAACCCATGTAAATTAAATAAGTGGTAAATGAATATAGGCATCAACCCATGATAAACATTAAAAACACTAGTTTTATTTTGTATATGTAAAAACCAGTACATCTAGTTGAAATGTAGGCGCCCTCAAAGAAAAGATGACCATCCTGCTATATAATCCTTCCAGCGTGTAACCCCACTTGGCCACGGGTCCAAAATGAACCACATATAAAGCATAGATAGCATATAACAAAAATTAAACAATATATAAAGTCCATCATCTAGCCCGTCACAACAAAAAATAAAAGAGTGTCCAAACATATGGAAAGTAAAACAAAATAAATAACTCGTCATTGTAAAAACATAGCATCAACAAATGTGGATAAGCCAATAGTGGTCCCCTTCGGGGGAAGAGAAGGAAACCAACATCATAGGAACAACCTGCCACCTCCAGTGCAATATGCAAACCATCTTGTGGAGAAGTCATACCCAACTTGGACATGTCATCAACGATGGAGTTGTGTTCCTTGTGAATGTGCTGAATGGAAGCCTCCTTAGTGCCCATGAGATGTTTGATGTTCCAAAGCCATCCCTATAGATGTAGGTGATGTATATTGGATTTTCCCAGCACATGGTTTATGATGCATTATGAGTCCCAAAAGATCTTCAGATTTGGAATATTTAAAAAATTTGAAAACCATGAAAGCCCCCATAGAGCCATCGCTTCAACTTTCATATTGGTACCACTGCCACCTCCCCAATGAACATTATATTGTTGGTTTTTTTCCATGCAAATCCAAACCTCGCATCCACACATACCACTATGTTCTGCTCCATCAAAGAAACTCGCAAGGTAGGATAAAATCATGCTCATAGTCCTGAGTGAGTCCCGATGTGGCCCATGATTGGATAGCAAGAGTGGTCTTACCCATGTTATAATGTTGTTGACAGTCTGTTCCACATTGAGTGGTTTCCCTTCAAATATACTAAAATTTCTAGATCTCCATATTTCCCAAAAAGTGACAAGTGAAATGACCCTCCATGGTTTAGTTTTTCTGCTCCATGATAACAAACAAGATTCAATCAACATGATTAATATAAGGGAAAGAGAGTTTAGCAGAGATCTTGTGCCAAATCTGGACAACCACCAGGAAACTTAATAAGATATGTGAATTGCTCTCTTCCTCCAGCTTGCATAAAACATAAATACCTGGACCATACATGTTTCTCTTCCTCAAATTGTCCCAGGTGAGAGTTTTGTTCTTCCATGCCAACTAGGTGTATAAAATGATCTTTATCAGAATCTTAATCTTCCAAATCTTGTAAACCAACATACATCTAGTGAGTTATGTATGTAGGTACAAATGTAATGATAGGTGTATGAGACACAAATAGTTCCTCGCTTCACAATTCGTCCCACCACATCTAATCTCTGTCCTCAATCTTGCACATACCAAACTGGTGCAGCTCAACCAAAATTTGCTCCCAAATTCCGACCACATCTCCTGATAGCCCGATCTCCCCCGCCCTCTTCCAAATAGGAAAGATGCCAGACCATGTACTCATTGCCTGATCAAGGTAGAAGTATCCTCTGTTGTTTAAGCTATGAGTGAGTTGGTCACAGAAATGTCTTTCAATGGCAGTCCCAAGGATGCGGTCCCTGTCGATGATAATTTACCTCCCCGAGCCAAAGATCTAGCATGTCCTTTTAAGCAGCCAGTATTTGACCTTATTTAAGCTGATCCAGATAGTGGAACCCATCGATTTCCCAACATATCCCTCTCACACCCAATGCATAGCCTTGATTCCTAGGAGGTATTTGCATATGATGATATCACCCCATAGGCATTTAACAAATAATCCCCACCATAAGGATTTAATCAATAAGGCCCAACCAAATAATTTGATGTTCATCATATCCCATCCCCCAAGTTCCTTTGGTTTGGTGATCTTATCCAATTTGGTAAGGTGGAATTTATGGGATTTTCCAGAACATGCCCAAATAAATTTAGTCATAATATTATTAATTTTAGAAATAATAGAAGCAGGGAGGAAGTATAGGTGTGTCCAATACACCGCAAGTTGTTGCAGGACTGATTGAGTGAGAGTAACCCTTCCCCCAAGTGTTAAACATTTGTGTTCCCATCCAGTAATATTTTTTTGAAATCGGTCAACGATCCAAATCTAGTCCTTTACTCTGTAGTTATTTGGCTTGATATTGAAGCCCAAATACTTCAATCCAATGCTAATCGGTTTTTCAGCCATGCCAAAAATGTTCTTAATGTGATCTATCTCCTCCAATTGTCCCTCCCCATATATAATCACATATTTATCCTTAATCATAAGAAGTCTTGTAGCTCTGCCAAACCTGTTGAAAATTTTATACAAGGTTGCCCACACCATCCTCGTTATCATACCAAAAAATCAAAATGTCATCAACAAAGAAGCTGCATGAAATCCTAATGCCCCGACCCATAGTGAGTGCATGAAACTCACCCCTCATACACACATTTTTTATTTTATGGTTGAGGCCATCCATAGTCAAAATGAATAATAGTGGGGAAGCGAACAACCTTTCCGAAATCCTCTACCAGCTCCAAAATATATTGTAGGAAATCCATTAATAATGATTGCATATCTACCATTAGTAACACAAGCCATTATCCATTCAATGTTGTGTACTTAGAGGCCAATTTTGTGTAGGACAATACACTAGAACACCCAATCTACACAGTAATATGCCCTTTGGAGGTCCACCTTCATAACAACAATGTTCATATTCTTAGTGTGGATGGTATGCAGACATTCTTGCACTGTTGCAACTACATCATGAATTTGTCGATCTTGTAGGAATCCATATTGCTCCAATGTACTAGATGTGGGCAATGTGTTCTTGATTCCGAGAGCAATAATCTTGGATATCAATTTGTATATCAGATTACATAAAGGGATGGGCCAATAGTCATTGAAAGTCCCTGAATCACTCTTTTTTGGTATAAGAGTGATATATGTAAAGTTAACTTTAGTTATGATGCGCCCAAGCAGTCTGGACTCCTCCACCATCCTTAATAAGTCTGGTCCCATTAAATCAAAGAAATGCAGAAAGAGCTCAACTATCCAACCATCTAGGCTAGGGCATTTGTCCTTAGTGAATGATTTAAGGACATAATGAACCTCCTCCAGGTTGACAACCTTGTATAGTTCTTCATGTTTATCCTCATCAAACATTGTAGGATATGAGTCAGACCCCCAGTTTTGGTCTTCAATGCAATCAACATCTCTCTTTCTGTAAGCGTCTTCAAAAAATATGGCCACCGCCTGCTGAATCTCTGGAAGAGCTTGTACCATGTAGCAATTTGAATCCTTGATGTCCCAAATTATATTAACCATTTTTATATGATTTGCATAACTATGAAAGAATTTGGTGTTTCTGTCACCCTCCTGTATCCACAAAGGCCTGCTCTTCAATCTCCAAGTGACATCCTGTACATGTAAAATCTTGTTCTTCTTCTCCTCAAGTTCCTTGATGTTATGAATGAGGTCCTTAGATAGGCCTCCCCTATTTAGAGTCTGCCCCAATCTTTCCAGCTCCTCTTTGATGACCGCAAGCTCTTGGTTCATCTTTTTTTTTTTATCTGTTCCCATACCTTAACCATTGATTTTAAATCAAGGAGCTTCCCATAAATCACCTGCATAGGTGATTCCTCTGAATCTTTGTACTGTGTTTAGAAATATCTAATCAATGAATTGAAGTTTGTATCTTCCAGGCATATATGATTAAATTTGAAGGGCATTCCCATCCCGGTCTGCTCCCCGCACCAAATTAAGGTGATGGGTCGATGATCAGAGATGAATGATTTTAGAACCTCCAATTGTAGCATGCCCATCCTCTCCACTAGATCTTCATGTATCTGCTATCTATAAAGTCGCTTAGCAATGTGTTGAGATCCAACCCTGCCATTATGTCAGGGGGGACCAATTTCAGTGGCCGAATGTCCACAAGGTGATAGTTGCAGATAATTTTTTTTAGTTAGTCAGCGAGTGGGTCCATCCTACAAGTTAAGCCACAACATTCATCCATTCTTGTGGTGGAATTTTGATCATCCACCACAATGAGAGAGCCAATATTGAGGATATCAACCTCCTCCATTCTCTCCTAGAAATTAGTCTTGTCCAGATATGGGGCATATAGATTGAGAATGTGCAGTCGCCCCGCCAACCCCCTTAATCTACCTGATAGAAAAATACCAGAAAAACATTTATAAGCTTTAGATCTAACCCATATCGGGTTCCATAGAGCAGCCAACCCCCCTAAGAGGCCAATAGAGTCCACCGCTGCCATATGCCACTCAGATAGCATTTTCCTGAAGTAATCTATAACTTCTATATCGTAGTCATGGATTCCTGTAATAGGATAATATGTGGATCAACAGAAGTAAAGAGTTCTCTGAGGGAAAGGAATTTAAGCAAGCCCCCCAAACCCCACATATTAAGAGAAAGGCAAAAGTTCACGATGCTCGGTGATTGAGCTGCGAAACTCTAAGAGCCCAAGGTTCAGAGGTGGAGCAAATTAGAATGTCAATAAGAGAGGTGGAGTCGACAAGTGAGAAAGGCAATATCCAGGGCCTCCCTCGGAAGTGTCTACTGTCACGGTTGTTCCTGCGTCTCATTGTAATATTACGTGCAAAGTTGGGGCTAATCTTCGGAGAGGATGGTGGGCACAGTCTATGGATATTTAGAGACCTGAGATCCAGGGTCTTGTTGGAAAGAAGGAACTCGATGTTGCTATCAACTGAGTTCTTGGTGGAGGGTAAGTGACCTGGGGGAGAGAGGTGGGGCGCCGAAGTCTGAGGCGTTAGGAGTGGCAGAGGAGGAGAGGTGCGTGGAATAAAGGTCTCATTTTCATGGATCCCCAAAGAATACAAGGGTAGTGGGTGCAGGGAATCCCGCGCAGGTGGTTGGAAGCAAAGTTAGGATTGTGAGGGGGCACATCTGGTGAAAGGGAGTCTGAAAAATTAGGGTTCAGTAGGGATAGAGAGGGGGAGGATGGAACCATGATAGGTGAGGAAGAAAATGGATAATCCAAAGATTTCAAACGAAATGTATAAGGTAGGTTCAAGGGGGGGGAGGGGGCACCTGATATATGTTGGCGTAGAGATTCATAGGACCGACCCATGCCTGCATAGTCACCACCTTGTGTATTGTGTCCAAAACATTCCTCGATCAACCTGGTTCGAGCCACCTCGTCCAATTTTTGCTTCCTCCCATGTTTTCAAGGGCATCGTGCCATGAGGTGCCCAGTGCAGTGGGAGATAAGGCAACGAAAAGGAATGCACCAGAAGTCCAGTCGCTGGTGAATGTGGGTCTTATCCCAGACCAAATCAATGTACTCATGGAAACCCCTCTCAATTAGAATCCAGGCAACCCATTTATCTTTGGCCCCTAAACACTTCAAGTCAACATAGATGAATTTGCCAATAACATTCCCAATGTCGATGAAGACCTTTCTCATCCATAATTCAATGGGTAAACTAGGGAGTTTCACCCATATCAACTTATTTTGAGGAGTATCCCTGAGCGGGTTAAAGCCAATGTACCATGGGTGTAGCGAAAGGAAACCACACCCACGCATCCATGGTAATATGAGTATTTTCTCCAAATCCTCTTGACAAAGAAAATGTATACTATACCGAGAGTTCATGAGCCTGCTCATCGTGGGTATGTAGACAAGGAGTGTTTTCCACTTAGTCACCACCTAATCCCTCATCTTTGCCTCCTAAGGATCAACAAAGTACCATCGTCCCACCAAGGCGCACTTCTGTAAGCTGATAACCGGATCAAGGAGCACGTCATAACCAAAACCTAGAAGTGGTGTTTGTGGTGAAGTCACAACAACCCAACGCTTTTGTTTGGACTTAGGGCCACGGGGGAAGGCATGCCGTTCAACGAATAGAGGAGGATCAACATGTCCAACACTTGTATGTGTTTCCATGCAACGTGTGGCTTTGTAATGTTTTCCTGCTGAATGTCCCTCCCCATGTTCGTCCGCATTCCAATGAGCACGACCTAGCACCGAGTGCGCGTCTAGTGTGTTGCCAACAGAGTGTGCCACCACAGCCTCTAGGATGGCCCGTATAAATGCCTCGTGATCCGAGGTGTTGGATTTAAAGAGGTACCATAGGTCCATAGACCCCAGCAGGGATAAAGCAGGCTGTCAGGTAGCCAATCCGACACGACAGGTTTGGGTAGGTAGGAAGATCGCCAATTAGATGGAGTGGCAATAAAGACAAGATAGCCTCGGTCAGAGCGATGGGAGGAACAATGAACAAGAGAATATTAAAAAAAGGACCCCAGTCCCATCCACAAGCAGTATTCACAGCACATAGCACTTGCACAACAAATCCCTCGACCCACCCCATCGCCAGTTCTCATCCCAATTTAGAAATTTAATGTTTGAAAGTAATATATTATCCCAAAATACTAATTCCTCACCAACCCCTGTGCCTAAGTATCATCTGACAATAGAGAGGAAATAACGACAACATGTAGAGAATTAAGTTGAATGGACGCTTCCTCAAAGTGCTGACCACCTCAGTCTGGGAACTAAATCACGAAGAAATTTGAATTGGATAGGAAAAGTCGTTGATCTTCGGTAAGGATACCGGGAAAAACACGCCACCCCAATAACCTGCACAGAGTGAGGTGAACAACACATAACAATTTAGAAGCAATTCCAGGTTGAAATGATGTGGAGTAATGGAGATCTCATCCCTCGCAACAACAACAACAACAACACATCCTAAACACGTCCACCACCCGTTGCAACATTTGACCCCAAAATATTTGTAGGGTCTGGAAATGATAAACATTTTAATCCACTTTCTCCAGAGCGTGTTGTAGTTCATCATTGCGAAACAAAAACCTTGTTCCTAATTAGCAATCGGGCATGCAAGTTTAATGATGTCGGCCCAAATAATCACGAGATCTTCCTATGAGATTAAGCAATTGGTCACGTAGCATACAATATAGGATGTAAAATGGCGATAAGAAAGATGAGCACAATGTGAAAAACCTCAAAGTAGAGAATGTGAATCCTTGCCCAGAGAGGGGGTGGGCAACAATGTCCAGTCAATGCCCAGCAAAGGATGGGCATGTTTGGAACCTAGCGAGACAATGGAGAAGAAGGGATCTTAAAGAAAGGTGAGCGGGCCACGACAAGAAGGGGATGCAATAGAAAAAATCAGAGCTAGTGTGGGAGAGACCATTTGCAAATTGTGATTGATCAAATACCAATTATAACAAACTAAGACCAAAATAAGAAACCACTATAGATCCGAATAAATCCTAACAGAAATAGGTTAAAGAAATTAGTGGTCAGAGGCCCAAGCTATAGACAGTTCCAGATGTCGGTAGTCCTCGGGAAAGAGCACTGTAAAATGGACTTACCAACCATTGTTGTAATCGAAACAACTAAGAACCTGTGCAAGATTCATCCCACAACCATAGCAACGCCTCCCAGCTGAAACTCTTGTTTGTGAGCGCCTTATGTAGTTTGCAATTTCACAATTTTTATTGCTGTCTATTTTGTTTGCCATCCAAAATAAGGAGAAAGTAAAACATGAGTTGGATTTCAAAGAGAGCTTGTCATATGGCGGTCGTGGGAGCCATTCAGGGTATTAAAAACATTTCATCAATTTAGCGTTCATGGAGAGTCTTATCCTATAAATAGACTTTGTTATTATAACATGGACTAATACCATGGCATATCAATACTACATGCTTAAAAACCAAAACTCATTTCTTATAATAGTGGTTCATATGACATTTTTTTAGTTAATCAATTTAATTAAAAAAGTAAAGAAAGTATAACTATTTTTTAAATAAATTTCAACATTTGATTTATGACTATTGCTAAAAATAATCTTGAATAGAGAATAATTTCGGCAACTTGTCTTGACGATGAACCACATTGGTTGGTTCGAAACGCGTCGACAAATGATTTTTTATGTGATTTTGCCGAAATTATTCTCTAAACAAGATTATGGATCACAGAAGTCTAAACTCCTTAATAATATTGAATATTCAATAGAGTTAAATATATATCATTCATTCATTTACTTAATAATTAAACTAAAAAAACCCTATTCCAAAACATATATAAAGATAATAATAACTCTTTGTTTAAAAAATAAAATAAAATAAATATACTTCCATAAAAATTTAAATTTAGATATATTAAATATAAAATAAAAATTTATAATTTCTCGCTGATATTTACACATTAAAAAACTTGCAATTTATATTAACTAAAATTATTATTAAAAAAATAAATAAACATTTCATGAAACGAATTTTTTAACATTTAAATTTGATTAATAATATACTTTATTTCAACCACTAAATCACAGAATCACAACTTTATTTCAACTACTAAATTACGAAATCACAATTTACAAACACCAACAATATTAAACACTAAATAGCCCAAAAAAAGAAAAGAAAGAGGAGGCTATAAACACTAAATAGGAGCTGTGCTCAAAACCCACCATCTATAGCAGCAGGTTAGCGTTTGGGTCAACTGAAACATCTCCCTTTGGAAAATTAAAACAAGGGAAAAAACACAAATTTTGATTTTTCGCATGGGAAATTTCAACTAAAGTCAAAGATAGGAAAAACAACTTTTCGTTCATTCTTAAAAAAGAGAAAATAAAAATTGTTTTAGGAAATGTGAAAAATAGGAAGTAGGGGATGAAAAGGCAAGCGAACTATTCATCCAAGTAACACACTAAAGTCTAGTGGACAACTACGGAAGTGCTTTGGCACTCTCTGAAATGCAAGGCGAGGAAGAAGAAGCGTCGAGGGTTTAGTCAAAATCCCAAAACCTTGATCCAATAGATGCTCATATGCACCCAGATTGTACCCCCGGAATTCGAAACCCGCTGACGCAGATGTATATTTGGGAAAAATTGGCCTTGGGGATGCTGATCTGCTCGAGCCTTGAAAGACTTCTGTGAGGATCTTCATTATCGGAAATCACCCGACTGCCGGAGATCAGGTGTTCGAATCGCTTAAGCTCATTTTCTTCTCCCGTCTTTTCGCTTTTATTTAAATCACTTTTATTTGCCCTTGGAAGATTTCTATCTTCGACGATGTGCAACTGAAACTACTAAAACAGAGTCTCTGTAAAACATCTCAAGGAATTAAATAGCAGGGGCGTGGAATAAAACGATTAAAGTCCGACGTGGAATAACTGGTTGCGAAGAGTGATCGTTAGAAATTTAGGAGACCGTTTTTAGAAGCGAGATCGGGGGTTTGTTTCCGGGTCTAGGGTTTAGATAATAATTTGTAGAATTCTGCAGAAATCTGCCCTGGCTGTTTTGGTTCAAGATTGTAATAAAAGTTGCACGTAATTAGCTAAATGTTGCGGTTAATTCTATGTACTCATGGAATCCAGGAAAGTTTTTGTGGCAAACAGGAAAATTTCGGTGGCAATTTTTACGAGTTAGATATTTTTCCCAGAATCAGACCAACAAAGTCCCAGTCTGCTTTCAAAGAGCTGTCTGGATTGTCAGAATTTAGCAGAAAAACAGTGATTTAGTTGCATATGTATTGGTGTCATAGATTAGGTGCGGGAGGTCTATTTAATTGAAGAAGAGTCATTCTTTAATGTCTGTGGCAGACAAGGATTTTTCGGCGTGTTGCAGATTATTCATGTTCCTGGTTATTCTCATTTAGATTATGCTTCACTAGTAGCAGGCCAAGGATTTGATTCCCGTGGCTACCTTATGGCCTCGATTCAATTACCATCTACTCAATGTGGTTATTCCTCCCTGCACCCTTTATTGTTGACCAGAGACATTAGCTGTTAGGCCATATGGTGGTTGGTTTGCAAGAAATGCGATTTTAAAGTGGAACCCAAAGTTTTGCTGTGCACATGTCTCATGTAAGTCGGGAACAGTTTAACTATTGCAGATGTCCTTACCAGACTTTTGGGAACATTGCCCTCAGGCGTGCTATTTCTTAATTTGATTCTGCTTCCCTCGGAAAACTATCACCGAGGAGTAATTATGATCTGGAAATGTAAAATCATGGCTTCAAAAATATAAAAAGCCGTCTGGTAACGGAAATTCTCTCTCAGATCGTCTAAAATGAAACAGAGGCCAGCCCATGGCATGGCTAGAGCCAATTTAGGTCTCAATTCTAACTTATCATCGTAGAATATTAAAGTTGGCTACCAGACTCGAAAATCACACACATTTGTGGCAACAGTTTAGAGAAAAGTCTTGGCGCTTATATTTTGTGTAACATTGAACTTGAAAGAATAGCCCTGTCAAACTAGGGAAACATCGCATATTACCAAGGTGCCAGGTCTTGAACCCTAGAATTATAATCAATCCGAAGAATTTTCTTCCTCATTTGCTGCTTTGTTATCCACAACTTTGAGTTTTATGTAATTGAATATTTTCAGAACCTTATGTAGCGGAGGAAGTGATCAGTTCATTGTAATTAGGAAATTGCTTTGGGGGACTTTGTTGTAAACTAACAGAAAAGGGGAAGATTAAGATATTAGGGACAAAGGATGAGCAACAAATTCAGGGCAATTTTTTGAAACCTAAACAATATGGTTGTGGATATATAAAGATTCTTAGTTAACATTTGGGTATCGTGACTGGTAGAAAAGAAAGTAGAGGAAGCATGGAGTGTACAAATAGTGGCCTTGGAGAGATGCTCAAGGAATAATATAGACCCAAGTTTCAATATAAAAAAGGTAAAGTAGGCTTGCACGTGTCCTTTTAGTTACCAATAGTTAAGTCTCCTCATAAGATAGATAGCTGATCTGTCTTGAACGACCTGGTCGGCATTGGAAATATTGTGCAGCAATTTTTGTTGCAGGATGCTAAACCCTCATCTTCCTTGATTAATTTCTTGTATTAGTCATAAATGAATAAGATAAATTCTGTAAATGAGATATTTTAGTTTGAACATTAAATTAAAACACAGGGTCTCCACTTAATGCTTGAAAAAAATGAGTTAATAAATTAGAAAAAATAAATTTGGGATTGATAAGCTGGTGGTAGGGGTTATAATTGATGCTGGACAAAAGTTTGACTTCTGTTAATTTGACAAAACTAAGGTCTTCAGCTATGGCAGGTGATGATCATATCAAATAAAATTCCTTTGAACAAGCTTGATATATTACATATGGATGGCGTTTTATAAAACATGCTTCATTAGACAACAAAAGAAATGTTGCTTACATAATGAGGCTATTCTTAACCATCAAGATTCAAAATACTATTGCCCTGCAAGTTTATTCCAATTGCAAATCGAATTGAATTTGTTTGAAGGTTCAATCAACCTTCAACTTGTTAAGCATATCATGTGCTCAGGGATCTACTTACAGGGCAACTGGAATTGTGGTATCTTGTTGTGCATAGTGCCGGGTTAGCTTTATGATAGATCATGCCTTGACCATTACCATCAGCGATCAAGCTAATTGACTTGATAATCATCATCGTCGTCATCATCTAATTTGAAGGTCTGACCTAGCCAGACACTAAATTGATGTACGAGGCTCCTATGTTTATAGGACAATGGACCCCCTCTGTTCAGTGATCATATCCTAACCCACTGCCGGATTCAAATCTGTGACTTCCTAGGAAGAAACACATGTTCTTAACTGTTAGGCACCCCCAAGTGGTATTATAAAGGCTCTGTTATTGGCATGCCTTATGTTTATTCTTCAATGCAATTGATAGGCTATGATGTGGTTGTAATATAAATTTGTTGGTCTATATGGTTTTTAGTTCTCACAATAATTTAGAAGTTTGTGGTGGTGGGTTTTAGTTTTTTTGCAATAATTTAGAATTTATGGGGCTGCTGAAGGGAGTCCCATGTTGTTAATCATGCATGTTCATGCTTGCTTGCTACCTTGTTAGTCTCGTGGTGATCTTGGGATCATAATAATATTTATGAAATATATCTACACTTCAATCTTTAATGTTGTGTCCTGAAAGCCAAAAGTTTTGGATGACAAGGTGGAAGCAAATAGGGGATAAACTTCACTGAATCATCACGCCTTTTCTTCTCAATTGTTTTTGATCTAATGAAGTTGCTATCCTAATATCGTTGCTGTCAATGTAATGAATGTGAAATGATTATTACACAATAAAAACAAGCAAATAAATGTATACTTATCGTTGTTGACTTATTGTATCTTTTGTCAGTTAGAACTTAGAAGGCAATAGTTGCACGGGGATGAAAGGAAGACATCATACTATTAACAATTCTAAGCTTCCATTGATCAGTTACAAGTCATATTGATGGTTATAGGTAAAACATAGCTGCAAAAGCATTCATAACAACAGCTGTAAGCATATGTGTATGACAAATCTAGGTGGTTATATAAATTGCTAAACATGCACAATTTTGGTTGTAATTTTATAAAACTTCAATGCTTGGGTATAAAGCATTGTTTGAGGGTGAAAACTGGAAACAACAGTGGAATAAGCAGATCAAATATAAAGCGATAATTGATTGATTGACGAAGTTAGATATATTGCAGCGAATGGGACAAGTGCTTACCAGGACACAAGAGAATTGGAGAGTTGCTATTTGATTTGCTTGTCATTTCAACTAAATGCCTATCGTAATAGAATAAATTTATTACATGCCTGTGAGAGAGATAGATGGAATAACATGAACACAGTTCTGATAGCATATTAGGGGTAGCTTTAGGCATGATATGGGGCTTGGCAGGGTGGGGTTGGTGAGGCATTTGCTACTAATAAAAAATTCTGTCTAGATGTGGGATCTAGTAAGAGAACGGAGTAAAAGCAACTTAGTATGTTTGGAGTGCTTACAAACAAAAACTGGCTTCAAATCCCAAGTACCATATCTTAGACCCGAGCACATGCCTTTACTACAACTTATGAATCAGGTCAGATAGTTTTCAATGTGGGCTATATTGGACACTTGACAGTGATTACATGGAAGACAACTGGCAAAATATTGAATTAATATGAGTTCTAGAAAGCAATGAAACATGGGTGATAAAGTCTGTTACAGTTTGCTTGACTGAACTGAAGCAGATACCTGTATTGAGGAACATAATTGGTAAGCTTTTGGACTACTATTTTTTCACCTTTTTGCATCAAGCACCTGTGCTAAATTAAGCAATTTGGACTGGTATACATTTGTCCTTGATCTCTTGTATGGTATTGCATGTGTAATGTTCCTAGCCACCCAGGCTAAGGAACACTACCACCAAAACCGTCTTTGATACCATAAAGTCGAAATTTCTTAGAACATGGCTCATATGATTTTTGATACCATGAAGATTTACGCTGACTGGGACTCTAATATCAACCAGAATTCCAATAATTACTCAACAACATAGCCTGGTCATTCTAGCGGGCCTAATTCTTGTCAATGGGGTACCCCTGGTATCACATTTAGCTCTGTTATAAATTCTTAATGGATACTATCGTGTAATGCAGCATATACATGTCCATACTGTTGAGAAAAATGGTACCAATGAAGTGTTTCCTAGGCATTTTTCCTTTTGGCCTAGGGAGACACTTTAATCACCTTTTGTCTATAGTGACATTATGAGATTATTAATGTCAAGAGGGGCTAAAGTATTTTTAATGTGGAGTTATACCATGTATTTTAAATTATTAAAGTCACATGTCTAAAAGTGACTTTATGGGTAAAGTCTAAAGTTCACTTTATAATATTAAAGTGACTTATGTTTTATAAGTTACTTTATGGGAAAAGTGACCATGGTGCAAAATAACATCAAAAGTACTAAGAAATCTTTTTAAAAGAAGGGGACCACATGTATGAGGGGTCAAGTGCAGAATTGATCCTAGCCATTGATCTAATGGCTTGAGGTTAAATCTCAGCCATTAGATCCTAGGGATAGGGTTTCAATCTTTTTTCAAGAGACAAAAGGGAGGGAAAAAGAAATTTTCATTATTCATTCTTCTCAAAGGAAAGAGGAGAACGTAGGAGGTAGAGTTTGAGAGCTCGAGCCAGCCAAGAGAAGCTTGAAGGGACGCGGAGAAACATTCTACAGCAGAGAACAAGCCAGCCACACCAAAGCAGATCGAATCTCTCAAGAAAGCCGAGTTTAAGCCAATAGAGGAGGTTGAAATTGATGGAGGCAGCCCTAGCTTCTGTTAGCTCACAGGACGAGGTTCATTTCTGAGCAAAATCAAACTAAAACTCAACCTGGGCCAGCGTATTTTCTCCTACAGTCAACACACATGAAATCTGGGTTTCGTAAGCATGCACAATGAGTATTTTAGGCCCGAATAGCGTGATATTTGGGTTAGTTTCTGATTGTATTATCAGCTCGTTGTGTGGAGAGGAGAACTATATGGCATCAGAGCTTCCCAAGCTCCAGATTTGAGAAAGGACTCTTCAGATCTGGGGATAAATCAACTGATATAATAACCAGCAAACAAACCTTCTGCTACAAGTCACTAAAACTGTGTACAACTAGTCAAAAACTAGCTTCAGATACCCAAAGTTCAGTGGTTGAGAGGGAGGCAGTTTGCTAACTCACAGACCTGGGTTTTTGTGTGGGTTGAGGGTCATGGCGACTGGTATGAGGGTGGAGAATGATTGGTAGGGACAGAGAACTTTGGCCCCTGGAAGGAGAGAATGATGCTTTTACTAGAGGAAGTTGAAGTGTGGGACATTGTTGATGCTCCTGTGCAACCACCTACTGATCCAGCTCAGTTGTTAGACTTCAACAAGAAGAATGTGAAGGCTAAGAGTATCCTTCTAGATGCCATCAAAGACTATTTATTCCCTCATGTGACCGGGATGGGATATGCCTACCAGATGCGGGAGTCCTTGGTCACATTACACCAAAGTTCCAATGAGAATAGGAAGGTGGTCTTGAGACAGAAGCTATGCAACACCGACCTCATACCGAATCTCATAGGTGAAGGATGAGTTGGGAGTGGCAATCCTAGAGAACTAGTTGTTTAGGATTGCTTTGGATGGGTTCATCGAGAAATGGGATGGATTCATACATGGCATTGTGGCCAGAGAGCACCTTCCAGATCAGAGGAGTATGTGGTACGATTTCATCTAGGAGGAGATAAGGAGGAGTGCTAAGGTGGGCAACAAGAGTAGTGGGGGAGGTAAGGATGAGAATGCCGCCCTTGTGACAAAGGGAAAGAAGAAGGCCAAGCAGGGGTCTTCTAGTGGGGCCAAGCAACAAGAGAAGGATGAGAAGTATAAGAAGGACATGAGCAAAGTGAGATGCTTTGCTTGTGGGGAGATGGGTCACTATGCTTCGAAGTGTCCTAAGAAGAAAGGGAAGAAGAGGGATGTGGCAACATCAATCAAGGTGAGGAGTGTGTCTCAAGGTTTGAGTTAGTGTTTGCGCTGGTGGTGAGCTTAGCCACTAGTGTCTGGTTCATAGACAATGGAGTATCTTGCCATATGATTGGTGTGAGGGAGCACTTTATGAGTCTTGCAGAGGGAGTAAACCCTGAGGTGGTGCTTGGAGATGACACCAGGGTTAGAGCGACAAGAGGGGACAATATCATTTCAGAGGGAGACATTACCTCCTCTGAATTTGACAAATGTTCTTTATATACTGGGCTGAGGAGGAACCTAATATCGGTTTCCTGTATTGAGGATAGAGGATATGTCGTGTTGTTTCGGGATGGGCAGGTGTTCATGTATCTTGTGGGAGCTAGCGTGGCCTCTGCTAGAGTGATTGGGGTTCGTGATGGAAGATTTTACAGGTTCATGTTTTAGCTGACCAGGACCGTGAGGAGGTCACAAGAGGGTGACAATGTAGAGCAACAGGCTCCTGGGTAGGGGAACATACTACAGGTTTCAAAGTCCAAAGGTACAACTTCATAAAGTTCAGGAGGATGATTAGATTATGGAGTGACAGGTTTACAGAGTGCGGGATCTTAGAGTGTAGGAACTTTGAGTGCAGGATCACTACAGGCCATAGGGGCATCTTCATCAGGACTACATGTGTCAGGTGATAGAGATGATGCTCCTAGACTTGTGCTAGAGACTTCTTCAGGGATGAGGAAGCTGGGAAGGCTTTATGGTTCCTTGAAGGAAGCACATGAGTTAATGAGGGGAGCAGATCACTTGAGGTGTTGGATGATGATGTGGCGGGAGTAGCAAGTGACAGGATGGTATCAAGGAGTGAGCATATACACTTCAGAGATAAGGATGGAATGGTGGGAGACAACTTCCTCAGTAAGAGGGAGTGTTGAGAAAAATGGTACCAAAGAAGTGTTTCCTAGGCATTTTTCCTTTTGGCCTAGGGAGACACTTTAATCACCTTTTGTCTAAGTGACTTTATGAGATTATTAATGTCAAGAGGGGCTAAAGTATTTCTAATGTGGAGTTGTACCATGTATTCTAATTTGTTAAATTCACATGTCTAAAAGTGACTTTATGGGTAAAGTCTAAAGTTCACTTTATAATATTAAAGTGACTTATATTTTATAAGTTACTTTATGGGAAAAGTGACCATGGTGCAAAATAACATTAAAAGTACTAGGAAGTTTGTTTAAAAGAAGGGGACCACATGTATGAGGGGTCAAGTGGAGAATTGATCCTAGCCATTGATCTAATTGCTCGAGATTAAATCTCAGCCATTAGATCCTAGGGATAGGGTTCCAATCTTTTCGCAAGAGACACAAGTGAGGGAAAAGGATTTTTAAATATTCATTCTTCTCAAAGGAAGGAAGAGAATGTAGGAGGTAGAGTTTTATAGCTTGAGCTAGTCAAGAGAAGCTTGAAGGGAGGCAGAGAAACATTCTACAGTAGAGAACAAGGCAGCCACACCACAACAGATTGAATCCCTCAAGAAGGCCGAGTTTAAGCCAATAAAGGAAGTTGAAATTTATGGAGGTAGCCCTAGTTTCTATTTACTCATAGGACGAGGTTCTTTTTTGAGCCCAATAAAACTAATACTCAACCTAGGCCAGGGTATTTTCTCCTATAGTCAACCCACATGAAATTTGGCTTTTCTAAGCACGCACAACGAGTATTTTAGGCTTGTACAACGTGATATTCAGGGCAGTTTCTGAGTGTATTATCAACTCATTGTGTGGAGAGGAGAACTATATATCAGCTGCTCATGTTTTCTACACATAATAGCTTAATAAACATGCATAAAACATATAAACCAAAAGCAACATATATACATCAAAGTAAACACAACATTAAAACACATATAAAGCATAAATAAAACACTTATATAAATCACCAATTGGTCGTAGACTTTAGATGTTCACCTAGCCATAGATTTCACTTCCCCAAATTTCACAGTATTGGGTCACGCCCGAGCGGGGCGTATGACTTCACTAGGGAAAAGGCTTATGTAGAACCTAACTAAGGTCTCACAGATAATGCAAGTGTTTTTTCTCTAAGGTACCAAACTTTAGCAACACTCCAACCTACAGTCTCTCATCCCCCATCAACTTACACAACCCAAGGTAGTATGCCCCCTTTTTTACCTCTGCAGTCCCTTAGGCTGTGCCAATACCCTTCTAGAGCTCTAGCACAGGTTGTACTAGAGGTCTTAAATTCCTGTGGCTCTAGGAGTTCCAACTTCCCTCCAAGGTCTCAAGATACCCTTTAGGCCTCACATCAGGGATACCTATTCCTACACTTCCTGTTTTGTTGAGAAATCGATAAGGGCAACAGTTAAGATGATTTCACTTTACTTGATAATTGCTTGTGAAGTTATGTTGGTTTCTTATTAATTTTGTTATGTTCTGTTTATCAAACAATTACCAAAACCATAAATTATGAAGATCACAAATAAACAATGAACACAAGATGTAGGCTCCAAGCCAGGGAAAAACCCTCCAAGGGGAAAACCCACAAAATTCTTCACTTCTGATATCATAAAATCAATTGAGAAATCCAAGACCCAAACAACAAGACCAAGACCTCTAAAAAGACCCAAGTCAACCGTCCTCCCAAGCTCTTCTAGATAGTCAAAGTCAACTCAAGTCAAAACCTTCCAAGTCAGCTCCAACTATAGAAATTCAGCGCCCAGCTTCAGAATTTTGGACATGCAAATAGATCTGCAACTTCGGTCCCTGCAGCAACTTCAAAATTTCGCACATGTGAGAGATCTAGGGCAAATTTAAGTGCAAAAACTTTGATTTTCTTCTTCTTTCTCTCTCTTGCTTTCTTGCTCCTTTTCTTGAATTCCGCTCTTCTTTTCTTGGAGACCAAACTTGCTTGTGTGGTGCTTCAAATGAGGTTGAGCTCTCTCTATTTATACACATCTAGGAGGTCAAATTACCCCTTCCAGGGTTGACTTGGTCTTGTGGGTTCAAAAATTACATTTTTGACTCAAATAAATTTCTTTTTCCTCTTTCTTTTCAAAGGCCAAATGGGACTTGACTCTAGAACAATAATTTGACTTATAACAAATATTCTTTTGACTCAATAAACCCTAGAAACATGAATAACATGCTTGACCTAGATGACCAATTGACTTGAGCATGAAACCCATGCTTGATAAATAATGTTTCATTTTCTTCTTTTTGATCTTTTACATAAAATATATGATGACATAATTACAATAGCAATTATGAAGGCCAAACCTAGTTACATTTTCTAACACTCCCTCTTAACTAGGGAGGTATTCATAATCCCATAATAGGTACAAGGATAATCTCAAACTGAAATGTTCTCATAAGAAGAGTCGGATTGGTAAACCGTCTTTTTAAGCATCAACTTCATGACCAACATTGCCAAATAGCAAAATAGTGAGGCCTTTTCACTAACAAGCTCTAACTCTCCACAAGATTAGAGCACAATGCTGGGAGGCACACATATGGACACCTCAACCTCTCAAGGCACATACACCATCCAAATGTTCACTAGGTATGCCCTTTTAGGACTTATTCTCATCTTGGATTCCCAAAACTCAAATAATATCAGTCCTCTTCGACTACTCTTATCTTGGATACCTTGTTAGTTCCTCAAATAGTGTCAGTCCATGGGACTACTTCCTATCTTGGATTTCCAATCCTTAAGGAGTACCACTCCCTAGATGCTTATCGAATCCTCCATTCTCCCTCCCAATGTGATACACTAGACATACGACGGTTAGTCTTGGCCTAATGCATGGTACATATGGAGAACATTGTGCCCACCATCACTTTTTTTCAACCAAGGAGGAGGTCATTACTCCTTTTCAAATATGAAGGAGATTTCTTGCTCCCTCTCAATCAGGGAAACTTCATCATAACTTTCAGTTAATGTCAAACATATACTTCATCCTTTCTTTCTTTCCTGAGCTACTTGTTCTTCTATGGAGATCATAGCAGTAACTGCAAGGGCTCCACTCTCTCATCATTATATCATATCTGAGCTTCGACCTTCTTGGATGGGGCGGAGCCAAACTCTTTCTTATTCTTCCTTTGTGACAGGGTTCTTGCCATCATCTTTTTATATCACTTTCCATCGATCATTACTCAAAGTATCTTCTTCATCAATAGTTTCTTGCCAAACCAATCAATGTAGAGCTAATCACAACTCCTTCTGTCCATCGGGAAAGTGAATATCATTGGGTCCAACATGACCAACATGCTATCTGGTGACTTGCTACTTTTTTAGCCTTCATGATGTGCACATTTCTATCATCAATACTTCTAAGCCAAAATCAGTGTTGTCGACTCAATCCACATGATTAGAATTGAGCTTAAACCGAACAATTGTATAATTTCAATTGTTATTTTTCCAATCTATACTTCTTCAATATGTCCTTCTAGTTAGCCAAGTCACATTTTAAACAAATCATCAATATTAAATTATCAAAATCAGAGTTACCCCGTTATGATAGCCTTTAAGATGTCATGTTTTGCCAGTAGCTCCTCTGAGATCAACTCCCTTTGTATGGTCCATCCTCATACTAGAATTCTTCTTCATGCTTTCTGCCTTCCGAGTTTCGATCAATGTGGAGTGAACTAATCAACAAGCTTCAAGATCATATCCATCATAGTTTATGCAACTTCCTTTGAAGTTGTCCATCTTTCAGTCTTCAAGAGACCAAATCGGATTTTGATCAATATCATCATATGTTCTGCCCATTCATCTTATTTCTATATACTGAATATTCATATGGAAGAGTTCTTTCATATTCATAAGACTTCTTTGTGTCGAGTAATTGAACAATAGAGTAGTGTCCAAACATATCATGCTTGTGTTTCCAAGCTTATTTCTGCAATGAGCTGTTCCAACAATATTACTTGAAGACATGAATTCTACTTCTTAATGAGAAGCTCTTAAAGATATACATACCTCTTTTTTTATGCTTCCCATCTAGTATTTTGAATGAGCTGCATCTCTTCTTGAGGATGATGTCTAGAATGATGTTTAAGATGTGATTCCTTCTCTAAGATGAGAAGTACTTTATTATATCTTCATGTTGCAGCTCGATTATCTTTCATTTCTGCAAGCTTCTTGATGCTAGATTCCATAGTTTTATTAGAGATATACCTTTTATCATGTTATAAAGATTCTTTCACATAGTGAAGAACCTTCATAATCACTATCAAGGATCCTTGCGATCCTTTCTAGCCAGTAAATTGCTTCTATAATGATATGAATGCCAAAAAGTAACTTCATGAATGGTGGAGTGCTGGATGAACTAGAATCTTCTATCTTTACTTTAATGACTGCAACTAATGAGATGCAACTGACGATGTAGATTCTAATCCTTCCAATGCTTTATGCTTCTTTCCATAATGCCATGCTTCAAACTTCTAAATTTATCTATACATGCTACTATAACTCCATCTTCTAATGAAAATGAAAGCACACTGTAAGCAGACTTGATAGTGGGAGAGTCCTTCAATAGAATAGATCCTTGGTGTCTTCCTTCTTTGGTTTCTTCATTTTCTTCAGCTGTATGTGTTCCACTTCTTTCCTTTCTCTTATTATTCTTCTTATTTTGTGGGTGTTTGGGACAATCTCTCTTAAAATGTCCTTATTCATTGCATCCAAAGCATTGTAGTATTGTACTTTGGACATATCTAGATTTCTTCATGGTTGATTGTTGTTCCTTTGTCGAGGCTTAAATTTTCGAAATTTCCTTTTCTTCTTCTTTACTTTGGTAGCAAAAGCTTGAGACTTTTCATTTGTTTCGGTGTCATCCTTGGCCTTCAATCTTGTCTCTTCTATCATACACAAAGGCCATATCTCATCAAAATTCGGAGTGTCCTTTCTTGAATAGATGCTTATCACAAAGCTACTCCATTCAGGAGGTAATGCATTGAGTATACAAGTTATTAGTTTAGAATCAGAAACAACTTCTCCAAGCCCTTGTAATTGGTCCTTCAATTGTGAGACCTTTAAGAGATATGAGGTCAAGTCTTCATCCTTTGATAACCTTGTCTTGTAAAGCTTATTCCTCATAGATATCTTCTGACCTGTAGTACTAACTAAATACAATTTCACCAACTTGTCATATATTGCTTTAGATGTGCCCAAATCTGCAACAAAAGGAATGCGATGTTCCGTAATGGATTCAATGAGAATCCTTTGAGCCCTCACTTCTTCTTTCATGTACTTGGCCGGTTCTTGAGTCTTATCCTTCTATGGTTCTGCAACCTTGCCTAAAACATGGTCCATGACTTCATTTTCTTTAAGTACCAAGTCTATTCTTTTCTTCCATGCTTGAAAGTTTAACCATCAAGCTTATTGCCTTCCTTACAAAATGAAGTCATTTGATTTGAAGATTGAGCCGTAGAGAATAATGTAATACTTACTTGATATAAGAGAGTCTTCAAATACCTTGATGCTCCCAAGACTTCCAAGAGACTTCAAAGATGCCCTAGAATGATGACTTTCAGGATGCTTGGAACAATAGTGACTTCAAGCTACTTCAGAGTGTGGATGATGCTCCTAGGATTCTTGATGCTTTCTTGAATGATGACTTCTATACAGATAAGCATCTACACTCCGAATTTTGATGAGATATGGCCTTTCTTCAAGATGGACCTTTTTGAGTCTTCTTCCTTGCATCCTTCCTTGTGTCCATTTCTTATGTCCTTCCTAGTGTCTTTCCTGCGAATAATGTCCTTCAAAGTATCTTTAATGAAAGTCTTCTTCTTGTGCCAACAAGAGTGATCTTCAACCTGCCTTCTTCTTCACCTTAGCTCTGATACCATGTTGAGGAATCGATAGGGGCAACAATTAATATGATCTCTCTTTACTTGATAATTGCTCGTGAAGTTATGTTGGCTTCTTATTACTTTTATTATGTTATGTTCATCAAACAATTACCAAAACCATGAATTATGATGATCACAAATAGACAATTAACACAAGATGTAGGCTCCAAACCAGGGCAAAACCCCTCCAAGGGGAAAACCCATAAAATTCTTCTCTTCTTATAGAATCAGATCAATTGAGAAATTGTTAAATTATGGTATGTTCTATGCTTAGAGCAGTTTACTTATTTTTCTTCTTATTATCCATAGATTAGCAATCACATATACCATAAGTAAAGTGCAGATAGAACATTAAATGATCAACAGAAAACAAGCCAAGACAAGAGACACAAGATGTGGCGGCTAGCTAGGGACAAACCCCAATGCGGGGAAACCCTTTGATAAAATCTTCTTTTATCTTCAATAGTTTAGCAGAGAGAAATAGTACAAAATCTGAATTCTGTAATTTTATATCAGCAATAGCAAACCCTAGATCAACAAAGTCAAACTTGGTCAAACTAGTTGAAATTGACCTCTAAAATACTTGATCAATTTCCGGTCAACTTGTCCTCGAACAACCTGAAGAAATAGCCATTGAACAACCCCAAAAGTTCAGTCAATTTGCAGATTTATGAAGTCAACTTGCAGGCCTAAACTAGTGCAATCAACATCGGTCAAACCAGAGGACAGACCACCTCGATTTTCGTGCCAAAAATTGCGGCTTGCCTAGGAGAGGAAACCACACCCAATCTGCACTTCTGGATGGTCAATGCTGGTCAAGGAGATGACCTGGTGCCCTAACGTCCTTCTTTCTGCGTCTTCCTTGCCCTAGGACATCTTCCTTTCAGCCACACGTGTGTGTGAGAGAGAGAGAGGCTCCTTTTATGCGTAGGGGAGAGAGAGAGAAGATGAGTGAATGAATTGTCCAAATGAGGAGGAGTCTTCTTGTATTTATATGCAAACATTGAGTGTGAATAGACGTGACTGTTGGGCTTCTGAGTCTACATAAGTTTGCTGGTTGATCTTTACAATTTGTCCATAACCAAAATAAATTCATATCTCCATAAATATATATCAGAATCAGATGATCTTTAGATCAATCCAACACCTCTCGATGAGAGGAATCTAGGAAAAATATCAGAAGCCATAAATAAGGTGATCCACATGGAGTTTGGCCCTAGTTGCCAATTTTAACACTCCCTGTCAACTAGGGAGAACTTCATCTGCAATCCGTTGGACCGTTGTTGCTATCCATCCATCAAATGCACTATCTTGTATAGCTTGACCCCACTCTGCTCTGCTTTGCTCTGCACTATTCTACTCTGCTCGAACTATGAAGAAGAAGAAATGATTGACGATGTATCATACCATCCTCCACTGATCCCAAGTCAGTCTCAGAGTGTGAAACACTCTCACTGATCCCATATCAGTATCATTGATCCCAGATCAATGGAGGTTATCCTAGCATAGGGAGTATGGTAGCTACAACGATGCGTCCATCGATAGTACTACTATGGTCCCTATCCTCATTTGCATGCTGATTGATCATATGAGAGGTACTTCCCACGAGTCCTAGACTGCATGGGTAGGATGCCTCGACAAGAGAACTAATAATCCTGTCCACAGGAGAACGAACCATCCTGCCCAGTGGATGCCACGGAGAAATAATCATCCTGGCCTACAGGAGAACTAATCATCCTGCTCCACAGTCACCACAGAGAACGAATCATCCTGGCCCACAGGAGAACTAATCATCCTGTTCCACAGTCGCCACGGGGTGTCACAGGGGAAGGCTGAACCTTTACCTTGTACATAGTACACCACCAGGGGATGGTGAGTCGCCCTGTGGTCACATGTTGCTCCAAGAAGTACCTTGCACCCCCCTGGAGCTCCTAGAGCTCAATGCATCATACTCGATCCTCAGAAGAGGGTCTCTGAACGACACCAAGTCATTCGCGGAAAGTAAAGAATTTGACCTTTCCTAGGGGCTTTGTCAAAATGTCGGTGACCTGTTCATTTGTACCAATATGTTGGAGCCTTATTGCTCCTCACTGCACCATATCTTGAATATAGTGGTACTTGATATCGATATGCTTGGAGCTATCATGAAATACGAGATTCTTTGATAAACGGATCCCACTCTGGTTCAAGATCACGGTGGTATCCAATGTAAAACTAAATAGCTCACTGAAGAGCTTTTGCAACCAGATTACCTCACAGGAGGCCATGCTAGCAGCTATGTACTCTGCCTCGACGGTGCCTTAAAGTCACTGACTTTTGCTTCTCGCTCATCCAAGATATCGAGGCAGATCCTAAAGAGAGACAACAGCCGGAAGTGCTCTTTCGGTCCACCACACTGCCTGCGCAATCAGCATCAGTATACCCAAGTAGTCTCACATTTCCGACAGTGTATCTCAACCCATGAGTGATTGTGCCACGAAGATATCTCCACAGATTCTTGGCACCAATCCAATGTGAGTGGTGAGGCTCAACCATATGTTGACTGCAAAGCATATATCTGGATGGGAGTTCACCAAGAACATTAGTGCTCCAACGAGTTGACGATACTCGGCAACATTTCATAAAACAGGTTCGGTAGCACCACTGCTTAACTTCTTGAAGTCAAGCTCCATCAAGGTAGTTACGGGCTTGCAGTCCACCATGCCGAATCTCTCCAATATCTTCACCACATATTTTCCTTGAGATAGGAAAATCTTCCCTGGTTTCTGCCAAACTTCTAGTCCTAGGAAATAGTGCATAAGTCCTAGTTCTTTCATCTTGAACTCAGAAGTCAGCTCCCTCTTACATTTGCAAATGAGAGGGTCCGCACCTGTTAGAAAGAGGTCGTCAACATATAGCACGAGTATGAGAGGCTTGTCATCTATAACCTTCAAGTAAAGGTTAGGGTCAGCTTCACTCCTAGTGAATCCCAACGTCATCAAGTAGCTATCAATCCTCTCATACCATGCTCGGGGTGCTTGCTTTAGTCCATAGAGGGCCTTCTTCAACTTGCACACATGACATTCTTTATCATAAATTTCAAATCCTTCGGGTTGCTCCACATAGACCTCCTCTTCTATCGAACCATGTAAGAATGCAGTCTTGACATCCATTTGATGTAGGTTCCATCCTTGCGAAGCAGCAAGGGCTATGATTGAGTGGATGGTGGTATATCAGGCAACAGGTGCAAATATCTCGTCATAGTCTATACCTTCCTTCTGGGAGAAGCCACGAGCGACAAAACAAGCCTTATACTTTTCCTTACTTCCATCAACTGCATGCTTTATCTTGTAAAGCCATTTTGAAGTGACAATTGCTTTGTCCTGGGGCCTGGGGACCACATCCCAAACATCGTTTTTCATAATGGACTCATATTCCTCGGTCATAGCATCCTTCCATACTTGATGTTTGACAACATTTGTGAATGATGAAGGCTCATTTTGGATGATCGTGCTCATGATGATCAGGTATCCCTGATACATGTTCAGCTGCTTATTTTCACGGAAGGTTCCTCTGTGTGCAATGTGTCCTTCAACATCATCAAGTGTCTCCCGAAGCCATGAAGGCCTCTTCCTAGAAGAGGAAGGCTCTTGTGGAGGAGGATCAATAGGATCCATAGGTTCTTCCACATTAGGCATCGTCTCATCTTCCTTTTCCTTCAGTTCCCCAGTGTCAGCTTCTTTAGATCCCCTTAAAGTAGGAAGATTGTCTACTTTGCTAAGAGCCATATCTTCATCAAAGGTGACACCATGACTAATCTCCACTTCCCTTTGACCAGTTGCATAGATTCTACAACCCTTAGTATTTTCACTTTAGCCCACGAAGATTCCTTTCTTTCCAGATGCACCCAATTTATTCCTTTTCTCATTTGGCACATGAAAATTTGTAGGGCTTCCAAAAATTCTAAAATGAGATACGTCAGGTTTCTTACCGGTGAACATTTCTTAGGGAGTCTTAGAACCCAATGCTTGACGAGGACATTGGTTTTGTACATATATGGCGGTATTTGTAGCTTCGACCCATAGAAACTTCTGAAGTCTTTGATCATGGAGCATAGCACGGACAACTTCCATAATTGTACGATTCTTCCTTTCCGCCACACCATTTTGCTCAGGAGTATATGGTGTAGTAGTCTCCCTCTTAATGCCAGCCTCTTTGCAAAAGTCATGAAATTCATTGGATTCATATTTAGTCCCATTATTAGTCCTTAAGGTCTTGATCTTCTTTTCGGTTTGATTCTCGATCAAGGCTTTGAAGTGCCAAAACCAGGAGAACACTTCATCCTTCTTTTTCAAGAAGTATATCCAAGTCTTGCAAGAATAATCATTTGTAAAAGTGAGGTAATATAAATATCCTCCCAAAGAGTTCACAGGCATCATACCAGATATGTCTAAGTGAACCAACTGCAGTATATCGGAGGTCTTGCTTTGGCTTGAGGGGAATGGTCCCCTTTTGAGCTTTCCTTCGGCACATTTTGGACATACACCTTCTTGCTCTCATATGAACTCGGGCATCCCGGTCACCATTTTCCTTACATCGGGTAGAGCTTTATAATGAAGGTGAGCAAACCTCCGATGCCATAGTTTGGACCGAAGAGATGTGTCACAAGACATGACATCTAGTGGACTTCCTCTGACCTGATATAATGAATCAACTCGAAACCCAAGAGTAAAAGCATCTTTAAAGTTTTTTTTCCATACACGTACCTTGCCATCGTTGAAGGCCACCTTGTAGCCTTTGTCTTCCATTGTCGAAATGGACACCAGGTTCTTTTTGAGATCAGGTACATATAATACATCTTGTATGTGGATGGTAGTACCCTGGAATTTCTTGCCTTCTTGAATGGTTGTCCTCTTCCTTGATTTTCGACATTTCTTTTACCTTTGCCATTTGACCTGCCATTCCTTTGATTGCCTTGAGAGGGATTTTGATCATCGTCTCGGTGTGAATCCCTTTTATCAGGGCACTCCCTTGCATAGTGACCAGTTTTATTGCAATTGTAACATCGTCCTTTTCTTCCACCCTTTGGTCCGGCCTTTCCTTTGAATTTAGCCTCGAAATTGTTTCTTCTTTTAGTATGAGAAGAAAAGGCAGAGGGATGACCTTTAAGTATGGGCATTTCTTGCTCTTCCATCCTCGTTTCTTCTTGAATGCATCTGGCCATTAATTCCTCAAATCTAGGAATTACGTTATTGTTGAGAAGAGTAGTCCTGAATATATACCATTCAGATGTAGTCCTCAAGAGTTGTGAGTGCCATTTCCCTGTCAGGAATTACTTCCCCAATAGATAGGAGATCGTTCTTGATCTCGATGATCCTTAAGAAATATGCTTGCATACTCTCATCTTTGCCCTTCTTAATTTCCTTCAGCTTATTTCTAAGAAACAAGACTTGATTTGCATCATTAACTTTAAATAAACTCACTAGTCTATCGTAGATTTCCTTGGAAGTGTTCAGCTCGGAAATATAGGCCACCAAGCGCTTGTCGATAGAGTCCTGGATGATCTTCCTGGCTTTGACTTCTCCCTTGGTCCATTTGTTCCTAGCAACAGCGAATGCATTTGATGGAGGCTCAATAATTTCGCCTCTCACATGGTCCAACACTTCCTGTTCTTCTAATGTTAGATCGAGAGACATCTTCCATCCGTGATAGTCAAACTTCTCACGGAGTTTGTCTTCAGCAGGGAAGTGTGTTGAGGATCCCATGATTTATTTCAGATAGCCCTGCCAACCTTCTCTTCAGTGATTGCTCTTGCTCTTGCTCTTGCTTGGGCTTTGTCTTCACCTCAGCTCTGATACCATGTTAAATTATGGTTTGTTCTATGCTTAGAGCAATTTATTTATTTCTCTTCTTATTATCCACAGAGTAGCAATCACATATACATTAAGTAAAGTGCAGATAGAACATTTAATGATCAACAGAAAACAAGCCAAGACAAGAGACACAAGATGTGGCAGCTAGTCAGGGGCAAACCCCAATGTAGGGAAACCCTTTGATCAAATCTTCTTTTATCTTCAATAGTTCAACAGAGAGAAATAGTACAAAATCTGAATTCTGTAATTTTATATCAGCAGCAACAAACCCTAGATCAGCAAAGTCAAACTTGGTCAAACTAGTTGAATTTGACCTCTAAAATACTTGATCAATTTCCGGTCAACTTGTCTTCGAACAACTTGAAGAAACAACCCTTGAACAACCCCAAAAGTTCAGTGAGTTTGCAGATTTCTAAAGTCAACTTGTAGCCCTAAACTAGGGCAGTCAACACCGGTCAAACCAGAGGTCAGATCACCTCGATTTTCGTGCCAAAATTGGCAGCCTGCCTAGGAGAGGCAACCACACCCAATCCACACTTCTGGATGGTCAACGCTGGTCAAAAAGATGACTTGCTGTCCTAGCGTCTTTCTTTCTGCGTCTTCCTTGCCCTAGGACGTCTTCCTTTCAGCCACACGTGTGAGAGAGTGAGGCTCCTTTTATGTGTAGGGGAGAGAGAGAGAGAGAGAAGGTGAGTGAATGAATTGTGCAAATGAGGAGGAGTCTCCTTTTATTTATATGCAAACGTTGAGTGTGAATCGACGTGATCGTTAGGCTTCTGAGCCTACATAAGTTTGCTGGCCGACCTTGACAATTTGTCCATAATCAAAATAAATTCATATCTCCATAAATATATATCGGAATCGGATGATCTTTAGATCAATCCTACACCTCTCCATGAGAGGAATCTAGGAAAAATATCAGAAGCCATAAATAAGGTGATCCACATGGAGTTTGGCCCTAGTTGCCAATTTTAACAGAAATCCAAGACCCAAACAAAAAGACCAAGACCTCTAACAAGACCCATGTCAACCCTCCTCCAAAGCTCTTTCAGCAAGTCAAAGTCAACTCAAGTCAAAACCTTCCAAATCTGCTCCAACTACAAAATTTCGGCCTCCAGCTTCAGAGTTTTAGACTTGCAGTAGATTCGCAACTTCAGCCCTTTCAACAGCTTCAAAATTTTGCACATGTGAGAGATCTAGGGCAGATTCAATTTTCTTCTTCTCTCTCTCTCTTGCTTTCTTACTCCTCTTGAATTTCACTCTTCTTTTCTTGGAGATTGAGCTTGCTTTTGTGGTGTTGCAAATGAGGTCGCTCTCTCTATTTATACACATCTAGGAGTTCGAATTACGCCTTCTGGGGACGACCTGATGAGGTAGGGCCGACTTGGTCTTGTGGGTACAAAAATTACATTTTTGACTCAAATAATTTTCCTTTTTTCTTTCTTTTGATATTCCAAATGGGACTTGACTCTAGAACAATAATTTGACTTACAACAAATATTCTTTTGACTCAATAAACGCTAGAAACCTGAAGAACATGCTTGACCTAGATGACCAATTGACTTGAACATGAAACCCGTGCTTGAAAAAGAATATTTCTTTTTCTTCTTTTTGAACTTTTACATAAAATATATGATGAGGTAAATACAATAGCAATTATGAAAACTGAACCTAGTTACATTTTCTAACATGTTCTAGAGATCCAACCTTCCCCATGGCAACCCAGGGAGAAGTGTGCACACCCAGACCCACCTAGGATCCACTGGGCAAAGCTTGTATAGCAAAGGGGCACCACCCCCCAAGAGCAAGTATAGAAGTCAAAAGAATGTGAATGATAGAATACCATGGAGAATTACATTAAATCCTCAGTTTTCATATGCATGGGATTCTCATGACAAGTGTAACTCGTTGAAAATAATAGCGAGAAAGGGTTCCTTGATTTTTGCCTTAATTAAAGGAACTACAACACATTTCTCCTTGAGCATACACAAATTCCTATGACTTAGGAGCTAATTCCTAAAAAGTAGGACATATTCCTAAAATTTAGGAAGTGTTCATGAAGCAGTTAACTATTGTGTCAATGTGGAAGGTTGAGTTATCAATCTTCTAGTGCGATTTAATTGAGGAAAAGAACTTGTGGTTGAGTCTCAAGAGATAAGACGTGTTGCATTAACAGGTACCTCATGTTAACTCAACCGATCACAAAATCATTCCTTAATTAGAAATTTGCTAAATTTAGCCATTCAAATTGCTTTCAAAGGAGGAGCAAAGGCACATTGTTATTCATTGTTTTGTGAGCATGTGTTGGTGAGACAAAGCAATAGGAGTACGGACAAGGTTGCGTGTGAGCTTGTGAGGAAGAGTGTGCAAGAGAAACTTATCCACAAAATTATTTTGAGGAAGACTTCCATTGGGTAGTGCACATAGAAATAGGAGGAAACTCCAATTTAATAGGAGCACCTATTGCGCAGAGATTTAGGGAGCAGATTAGGCTACAACAAGCGTGTTTTTCAAGCCTAGGGAAGTTAGGGAGAAGGGTGTATTCTCTATTGAAAACATAGTTGTATGGTAAGAGATCATTCCTCAGTTTCTATCAATAATAGTATCAACAAGCAGAGGGTTTTCCCAGTTGGTTTCCTTAGAAAAAATGTGTTGTTGAATTGTGTGAGTGTGTTTTTAATTCTGTTCTATTCTTTTGCAAATTGAGTAGAGAAATTCCGTGTCTATATGAAAAGAAACTAGTTTTCAGATTGTTCATATTAGTAGTTGCAAAATTTTGTGGATTTTCTACATGGTATCAGGGAAGAGAACAAAATAAAGACTAGCACAGGTTGAGAGCAACGTATCATTGGAGAAGAACTATTGAAGCAGCCTAAGAACAATAAGTGTATAGATTGTTAGTGGTTGATGTGCAAGCCCTAGATCAGTCAAAGATTTGACTATGTGAGGGCAATATTGGAGGCCTCGAGGAGAGTGATAATAGGTTGATGTGTCACTGTGACAGGGCAGATTTGTGTGCCGTAGGAGCAACATTCCAGAGCAGCGAGAATCTTGACAAGTGCGTAGTTCTTGAAGTCCTCATGTACAATGATCATTGAAGGACTGAAGCACTGTTAGGAGGCAGAGTTGTGGAGCCCTAGTTTTTTGGCTCGCAAATGGCCCAACCACTAATAAGAGGGCAGATCTAAAAGACCCAATGAGCAAGACTTCTTAGTGGAGCTAGAGGCTTGCTATGGGGCAGATCAGTGAGCCAAAGTTCAGTGACATAGAAGGAGTTGTGATCATTGATACTGGTAGATTGTGGATTTGCAAAACATGGTGGGAAAGAGCAAGTCTTCAAATCAGGTTCCGCGGAGGAAAGTAGGGCAGTTTTCTTGTTCAGAGGGAGTTGCTGCAGCAACAGAGAACATGGTAGTGTTGGAGATAGATCCAGGTGGATGAGGTTCTTCTAGAAGCACCTTCCTGGCTAAGAGGGAGTGTTGAAAGTAGTAGCGAGAAAGGGTTTCTTGATTTGTGCGTTAATCAAAGGAACCACAACAAGTTCCTCCTTGAGCGTGCACGAGTTCCTATGAGTTAGGAGCTAATTCCTAAATATTAGGACATGTTCCTAAAATTTAGGAAGTGTTCTTGAAGCAGTTAATTGATGTGTCAAAGTGGAAGGCCAAGTTATTAATCTTCTAGTGCGAGTTAATTGACGAAAAGAACTTGTGGTTGAGTCTCAAGAGATAGGACGAATTGCATGAGTAGTTAACTCATGCTTACTTAATCAATCGCAAAATCATTCCTTAATTAGAAATTTGCTAAACTTAGCCATTCGAATTGCTTTAAAAGGAGCGAAGGCGCATTTTTACTCATTGTTTTGTGAGCACGGGTTGGTGAGACAAAGCAATAGGAGTGTGGACAAGGTTGTGTGTGAGCTTGTGAGGAAGAGTGTGCAAGAGAAACTTGTGCACATAATTATTGTGAGGAAGAGTTCCCTTGGGTATTGCGCCTAGAAATAGGAGGAAACTCCTATTTAATAGGAACACTTATTACGCAGATATTTAGGTAGCAAATCAGGCTACAACAAGCGTGTTTTTCAAGCCTAGGGAAGGCAGGGAGAAGGGTGTATTCTCTATTGAAAAAAAAGTTGTGTTGTAAGAGATCATTCCTCAGTTTCCATCAATAATATTCTCAAAAAGTAGAGGGTTTTCCCAATTAGGTTCTTTAGAAGAAATGTGTTGTTGAATTGTGTGAATGTGTTTTTAATTATGTTCTATTCTGCTGCAAATTGAGTAGATAAATTCTGTGTTGATATGAAAAGAAACTAGTTTTCAGATTGTTCATATTAGCAGTTGCAGAATTTTGTGGATTTTCTACATCACTCAAGGAAGTCCTCTCCCTAACACTTGTGATTTGTTTCCCCACCTTGGAAACTCAAAATAAAAACATGGGCACAAAGATGCCACAACTTATTTTATTGTATTTGGCTTAGACCCCAGGCTTAAGCCCCCTTTAGTTAGCCCTTAGCCCCCTTTCCCATGTGTGGAGTCTGACTTGGTCTATAGCGGTGGTGTATTTTTTTAACAAGTATATGATTACATATTACATTGCTAGGCTCACTAGCCTTTCAGCACCTAATCTCTTCAATCTAAAACCATAGAGGCATGCAGGCCTCAAAACATATTTACATAGGCATGCAGGGCCCATAATGCTTATGTACATAGGCATGCAAGCCCGACACATCCTGGCTCACCTGCCTAATAACAATTTGTACAAAACATATAGGGGTCAACCTCGGGATGTTACACCATGTGAGCTTAAAGTGATATAATTGAATCAAAATAATATTTTTAGTAGCATATATCTTGTTCCATCATATACATTTTGAATGCAAATATCTAAATTGTTTCAATTGTCAGTGATTTTCTATCCTAACTCTTAGAAAATGTGTTTTTTTGTCATTCCATAAAAGCAATTGTTTTTAACCTTTTATTTGCTTTTTGAGTGATTTTGAAGAATGCTAGTTTAAATTTTTGGTCAACAATGTGGCCGCAAATATGATACCTTAAAATATTTGAAAAAACCATAGATGATATTAAACATAATCCCATGTTAGAGCAATAATATGCTAAATATTAGATAACAATGTATCCGAGACAATTTTTTGAGTGGTAATTGTTCCTTTGTTAATGAAGTGTTGCTTTGCCTTTGAGTTAGATACACTGCCCATGATAAATTTGTGTAATGTCTTGAAAATAGTAGCGAGTGAAGGTCTTCTTTGACTTGTGCCTTAGTCAAAGTGACCACAAGCAGTGTTTTCTTAGCATGGACAAGTTCCTAAAAGTTAGGATGAGTCCTAAAATTAGGATGGGTGCATGAAGCAATTTAACTCATGTGATTAGTTGGAGGCTCAATTGTTTGTCTCCTAGTGCGAGGTAGAAGTCTCAATGGTTATTTGTGGCTAGGACGAGTTACGAGTAAGTCCAAGTTCCAAAAATAAATTTTCCAAATTTAGATGGTTCGAATTGCTTATAAGGAGGTTGAAAGGCACATTTGTAATCGTTGCTTTGTGAGCACGAGTTGTGAGACAAGGCAATAGAGAGCACAAGTTTTGTGCAGAAGCCTGTGTGTGGGAAGGGTGTACGAAGGCGAAGCCTGTGCGCAGTTGATAGAGGAGAATTTCCTTGGGGTTTGCGCAACGAAATAGGGAAGCAAGATCATGGTTCTTACAAGGTGTTTCAACTTAGGCCAAGTAGGGAGAACAAGACTGTTTTTCTATTGAAACAAGATTGTGTTGTAAGATATCTCTTGCCCAAAATTCTATCAATAAAATTCTCAAATAAGTAAAGGGGTTTCCCAGTTGGGTCCTATAGAAAATCTTGTGCTTTTGTCATTGTGTGATTGTGTTTATTTCCATTCCTATTCTGCTACAAACAAGTAGAGAAATTCTGTGTCTTAATGAAAACAAACTAGTTTTCAAATTGTTCATTAGAGTAGTTGTACAACTTCATGGATTTTCTACATAATGTCCTCTCTAAATTGATGGCTAATGAAGGTCGAAATAGCCTATCCAGCCCCGTAGGATATAGTCCTGTTAAAGGAGTTAAAAAGCTAATTTTTCCTATTTTGGGGACACATTGGGCAAAAATTGGGTTGACTGGGGCTAAATTGGGGATTGCAAACACAACCCCTCACATTTTGGAGCCCATGGAAAATCTATAAATAGAAGAGGGTTGAGATCAAATGAGGCATCATCAATTTTGGATCAAAACATCTGTTTTTTGAGCTGTGGCTCTAAGGGTTTTAAGACCCCTCCTCTCCTATCAATTTTAATGGTGCAAGATTCCACCGTAGTTGATAAACTTCTTTGCAACTTTTATCTTTCTTATCTTGTTCTGGCACAATAGGGAGACTTTCTTCTGAAGGATTGAATTCTAGGATGGGAGATTGAAGCATTGAAATCCAACGAAGGAAAATACATGAAGTGCTCTGTGGCAATTCTAAGATTTCTCAAGGGAACCACATCTTTCTGTGGGTAGTAAATGAAGTCTGTGGCACCAAAGTATTGATCTATGGCAAGCTATCCGGACTTTGAGGTAAGGAGAGGCCTCTCGAGGTTGATCTTGAGACGTCCTAGGAAAACCAAAGATATATCCTGCCTCCTGAGGTTGATCTTGAAATGTCTTGGGCAAATCGAAGATATATCCTGCGTCCTCCTGTAATCCTTCAGATGTGCTTCTTAGGGCTCTACCTAGTGTTGAGAAATCTATAGGGCTGCAATTAGGATGATTTCTCTTAAAATTGATAACTGCTTGTGATGTCTTTTTACTTTTTCTCACTTATTAGCTTGTTCTCTTATTATTATGTTATTCTTATCATCAAACAACTACCAAAACAAGAAGATCAACAATACACAAGAGCACAGGATATATGCTGCAAGCCAAGGCTAAAACCTCTCCACTTGAGAGGAAAACCCACAAATCTCCTCTTCTTATAGATTCTTCAAATGGCGAATTCCAAGACCTCTAGACCAAGACCAGTACCCTTCCAAGATCAAGTTCGACCTTCTCGATGATGTGCTTCCTTTGTCCAAGTCAAATCCATTCAAATCACTTCTAGCTACACAACTTCGACCCTCAACAATCGAAATTCGGCCTCTACTGCAGGTCTGAAATTTTTGGCCTTTGCAACAACTACTGCCTCCAAACGTGTGAGCAAATCTAGGGCTTTCAAGGCTTCCTTTGACCTTCACTTGGGTTTCTTTTGCTTCTAGGGCTTGAAGATGACCTAATAGACCTTCTTTCGACCTTCTTTCTACAATTTCTCCAAGTTCGATCTTACATTAACAAAACCCTAACCTCCGTTTTTCGCACGTGTGAAAAGAGAGAGAAATAACCATAAACTTTGTCCTTGTCCTTCTTCCTTCTTCGCTAGCCTTCTTTTGCTTCTCCTTTGCTTAGAAGATGAGAAGATGAGTGAGTGTCCATAGGAGGTCGAGTTCCCTCCTATATATAGGCTTCCAAGGAGGACGACATGCCCTAAATGAGGCCGACTTCTTATCTGCCACGCTGACTTGGTATTGGAGGGTATTTTGACACTTTTAAATACAAAAATAATTGTTTTTACAAGTTACAATCTGCCCAATGGGTCCTTCTTCATATGACAATGACTCTTTTGACTTCTCGACCCTAGGACAAACCCTAAAAGCACCCAATGGGTGCTTGACCTCTAAATAAAATGACCTTGAGCATGAAACCCGTGCTACAAAAATAACAATAATAGTTTTTCTTTCATTTTACAATATACAAGAATCAAAATATATTTCATATTTATGAAGACCGAACCTAGTTACGCATTTCAACACGCAGAACGAATTTCCTTAGGCTTGTCTCCCATAGCAGACAAAGAATTACAACAGTTTGAGAATAGTTATGAAGATCGCAATTCTTGTAGTCATCCCGTGATAGACCGAAGTCTAATAGTGGTTTTGTGACAGTTTGAGGGTTCCCGAAGTGTTGCGGTGTGTAAATCCGAGTTTACTGTGGTTGAGCAAGGTCATTTGGAGCACTAGTTGCAACCCTTTGGGTTTTTGAAGTCCGTTTCACAGGTCTGAAGTATGAAAGCAAGTGCAACTTCATGTATAGAATAGACACGTCCTTGAGGAAGTGCGTGGGTCTAGGGTGCAACATATTCGAGATTGTTGAACTTGTTCGAGGTAGAGAATGAGCACTGAGTTGATGCCAAATCGGGTATTTAAGTAGACAATATTTGTGTGATAATTAGCAGTTTGTGGATAAATTCGGATCTAGGGCACTGTTATACTACTGAACTTGTTTGGATTGCATTTGGATTCCACTGGTTGATGGACTGGTAAATCATATTGTTGGGGTTGATACCTTATTTGAAGCCAACACTGTTATTGAAGTTATATGCTTGTATTGAAATTATTTTGTTGTACACCACAAAAGTAATCGTTGTTAAAACTTTAACTACTTAAAGGAAAAATCTAGGGCAAAAGCTCCCTTGCTATATTATAGTTGTATCAAAGCACATGCATCCTACCAACTTGTGAGTTCATGAGCCTTGTATGCTTCTAGCAGATACCAACAATGGCACAGTAATAACAAAAAGAAACACCCATCGTTTAGCCATGGCAGATAAGCAGTGCAAGGAGAACAAGGTCCTGGCATATTACTAAATGCAATACTCCATGGGCAGTAGCAAATGACTGGCATATTACTACAAAGACAACAATTGATTCAAGGGCAACAAGACATAGCCTGGGTATTAGCTCAAGGACAACAACAATTCAATTAACTATTGGCTCAACTCCTAGGAAACCTAAACGTTGCTGGCAACAATAGGATTACTGTTGAAGGTAGCGATAACCATAACCCTGGTCCTGCTGTACACACTAACACTAGGGAAACCAACAGTAGAAGTCACAGGTCGTTGCTTCCTCAATCTATAAATAATCAAGTAATGACAACTTTAGAAGCAGTAGATCCAAATAGACTCTTTGATGGCTACTTTTGGGAGTATGCAACATTGGAAGAGAACACTCGAGCAACCTTAACTTTTTGGGAATACGTTAATATCATATTTCATAATAGACCTAGGGAACAACAAAACTCTAACCTAATGCGCAAGGTAAGTAAAATTTCCCTCCCCTCATTTGATGGATCATCTAAATGTTCAACAAGAGCTTGGGTGCAAAAATTGAACACCTACTTCAGGCTCAACCCTATGTTAGAAGCTGACACCATCCAATTCGCCACATTACAGCTAGAAGCAATGTTACATTTATCGTTATTGACAATTTATCGTTGGGGGTCCAAAATTTAAATTATCGGCAATATCAGGGAAATTATTGGGAAACTTAAAAAAATACAAAAATAATCATTTTTTTCTCATTCTTTTAACTTCTAAAACAACATCAATATCAAACAAACACATTGCTACTTAAATATGAAAATAAAATGGATATATGATATGTATAAGATGTCGAGTAATATATCAAACTTTGATATTGAAATATGATATTTGTTTTGAGTCATAAGATCTAATAGAATGATACAAAATCATATCAAAACAAAAATAAATGTATCTCATGAGATGAATCACGACAATGAAAACAACAAATTCCCCCTTGTTTGCTTGGCGATACAATATCTCGAAAAGGGTCTTCCATACATGACAATGACTCAATTGACTTGTTGACTCAATGACAAACCTTAGAAGCACTCAATGGGTGCTTGAACTATAAATAAATTTACCTTGAGCATGAAGCCCATGCCTCAAGAATGACAATAATAAATTTCATTTTCTCGTTACATCAAATGCATAAAATCATGATACATATGTCATTATGAAGACCACAACTAGTTACATATTTCAACACTCCCTCTTAACTAGGGAGGTATTCATAATCTATACAAGGTACTTGGACATTCTCATACTGAAGAATTCTCATAAGAAGAGTCGAATTGGTAAGCCATCTCATAAGCTATTATTTCAACTTATCTCATTGCATCTCATCATATCAACCAACATTATCACGTAGCAAGGCCTTGATTAACAACTCTATCTCTTCACAAGATCAGAGCACAATGTTGGTGAAACAATGACTGACAGACACCATCATCATTGTCTCTTAAGGCACATATCCCACCCGGATACTCACAAGGTATGTCCTTCTAGGACAACTCTTGTCTTGCAATAACACATGCTCAAGGAATTTCCTCTTCGACTACTCTTACCTATTGAATGCCCTACCACATTGTTGAGGAATCTAGTGGCAACAATATAGGTGATTTCTCTTACAATGATAACTGAGAGTGAAGACTTTTTACTTTTCTTGATTAGATTGTTCTTTAGCTTGATTATTTTTGTGTTCTCTTCATTAAACAACTACCAAAACATAATGAAGAATGGGACAAAGGACACAAGATATAGGCGATCAACCAGGGCCAAAACATATGCAATTTGAGAGGAAAACCCACCAAAATTCTTTCTCTTCTTGTATAACTTCAATTGACAAATTCCAAGACCTTTGACTCTTGACCAAGACCCCTCCAAGACCAGGTCAATGCCTCTCCCTGATGTGCTTCTCTTTCAACAAAGTCAACTTTGGTCAAACTTTCTTTCTAGTGGTAGCAACTTCTCCTTCGACCTCTTTTTCGGACCTGCAACTTTGTCTTATTTCAGAAACCCTAGGCCACACGTGTGTGTGAGATTATGGAGAAACAATCCTCCTTTCTTCTTTGCTTGCCTTTGGTTTGTCTTCTTGTATTTTTGGTTTGCAAGAGAGATCCTTTACAATCTATGTTTCAACTGCTTTGAGATATGCAATTTAGTCTTCTTGCAACAGATGGAAGCCTTAATTTTCCTCGCATGTGTGGAGGAATATTGCCCAAAACAGACCAAAGTTACTTCGATTTGCTTCTTCTCTTGGATCTCTTTTCCTTCGCTCTTTTTTAGGTGTTATTTCTTGCCCTTTGCATGATGAGTGAGTGCTTGAATGAGGCCGAGTGCTCCTTTATATAGGCTTCTCAATTTGTCCAATAGGATGACATGCCCTTTTAGATAGGCTGACTGCCTCTTTTGAAGGCGGACTTGTACTTAGTACTTTGATGAGGTCTTGGAGGGTCTTTTGACTCTAGAATCGACTCAAATAAATTCTCTTTTACAATATGTAACATGCCCAAATGGGTCTTCAATACATGACAATGACTCAATGACCAATCCTAAGAGCTCACAATGGGAACTTGACCTAAAAATAATTTTTTCCTTGAGCATGAAACCCTTTCCTCAAGATCAATAACAGTAAATTTATTTTTCTCATTACACCAAATACATAAACTCATGATTACACACGTCATTATGAAGACCGAACTTAGTTACATATTTCAACACTCCCTCTTAACTAGGGAGGTATTCATAATCCAAACAAGGTACTTGGACATTCTCAATCTGAAGATTTCTCATAAGAAGAGTCGGATTGGTAACCCATTTGTTTAGCATCATATCGTCCAACATTGTCACATAGCAAGGCCTTGACTAACAACTCTATCTCTGCAGAAGATCAGAGCACAATACTGGCCAAACCAATGATTTATAAACACCCTCATTATTGTCTTTCTCGGAACATACCCCACCCGAGATCTCTTAGAGTGTGTTCCACTAGGACTATTCTTATCTTGAATTCCTAGTCCTCAAATAATATCGTTCCTTTACGACTACTCTTATCTTGGATGCCTTACCACATCTTCAAAGAGTATCAGATGCCAAATGCTTACCCAATCCTCCATTCTTTCTTCCCAAGTGAAGACAAGAATGATGTGTCTATGTCTCCCTCTTAACCAGGGACTTGACCAAGCTTTCCCTTTTTCAGGGACTTGCTTCCAGCAACTCTCTAGATGGAGATCACAGGACAACAAACTTCTTGTAAGACTCCCTCTTTCGATGTCGTGAATTCTTTCTTTGTTATGGATCCTACATCTTTTGGGACTTCTTCGTAGGGCATCGAACATCCATCACTTTCATTCATGAATCATGTTAGTCTTGTCATCCTTTCTTTCATCAGAAAGTGATCCATTAGTCCATATTTGGCCTTCCTTCATACCTTGCTACCTTCTTCACATCATGTTTCCTCTGGGATCTTTCATCCTACCACATGAGTATTAGTTGTAGATGACATCTAGAACTCTTCCTTTGGTAGCCCCGCATTAGCCCATCTAGATATTGTTCAAAAAACAAATTACCTTTGTGATGGTCTTACATCATGACATCTGCTTGTTGTATCAACATCTTGCATTTATATAGACACATCTCAAAAAAGATATTAAATGTCAAGTGCCATCTTCCTTTCCGGACTTCTTCGGAGTCTTCATACCTTTTCAACGGAGATGTCACGGTCAATTCTTCTGGTTATTAGATGTTGATTTCCTTTTCTATGTGACAGTAGTTGCATCTTTCCCGCTCTCTCCTTACTTTCTTTACATATTGCTTCTCAGGAACTTCCATTCATAGTTCCTTCATTTTTATCAACCACCTCATATTCCATATGAGGACCTATTATGTTGATTTCATCTAGTTAATATGTGAACCATGCCTTTATTCATCCTTCCAAAGGAGGAGATCCCTTTCTCTTGATCATGCTCATGAGGTGGAGCATTTATCCATGCTATTTGCAACTATATGACATGACTTCAATTTGATCAAATATAAGCATACATGCTTCATCTCTTCCTTTTGGTCATCTAGACTTCCTTCAACGACTTCCTTGATTGAAAGAACTTCAATAACCTTGACCTGCTTCACTTCTTTTGACATCATACCATCATTCCATGAATCCCTCCCATACAAGATGGAATTCTTGGCGAGACACTTTCTTCTTCTAGTAGGTGAACCTTCCGATGAAGATTCCAACGGAGAATCTTGATCATCCTCATCCTTTCAAAGGAGGAGATCCCTTTCTCTTGATCATGCTCATGAGGTGGAGCATTTATCCATGCTATTTGCAACTATATGACATGACTTCAATTTGATCAAATATAAGCATACATGCTTCATCTCTTCCTTTTGGTCATCTAGACTTCCTTCAACGACTTCCTTGATTGAAAGAACTTCAATAACCTTGACCTGCTTCACTTCTTTTGACATCATACCATCATTCCATGAATCCCATACAAGATGGAATTCTTGGCGAGACACTTTCTTCTTCCAGTAGGTGAACCTTCCGATGAAGATTCCAACGGAGAATCTTGATCATCCTCATCGTGCAAATGCTCCTTTTAGAATGATGTATGGTGAGTTCTATACTAGATGACTTTCCTTTTCCCATAATTACTACTTATGCTCCAAATGAGGTTACCAAGAGCTACATCCTTATATGGGTGACAACCATAGACTTCTATTTCAGCTATCTTTCATGCTTCTTTATGATGATGTCATGAGATCTTGCTTTCAATCGTATGCTTCTATGATGCCATCTCCTAACATGATGCATCCTATCATGCTTCTAATGATTCCTACCATGATAGTTATACTTTACAGCCAAAAACTTGAAACAAAAACTTGAAAAGAACTAGGTGAGGAAGACTATCTCAATCATAGTAGAGATCTTGTACTTCCTCCTTGGATTTCTTCTTTTCAACTTCTTCCACTTCTTCAGTGATATGGGCTTCTTCCCTTCCTCTTTTATTGTTGTCCTTTTTGAGCTTTGGACAATCTCTCTTGTAGTGCCCATATTCATGACAATAATGCAATTGAACCTTCGACATGTTCTTCTTCTTTTTCCAAGGACCAAGCTTCCCAAATTGCCCTTTTCTTCTCGCCATGGCAACAAATGCTTAAGCTTGCTCCATTGATCCTACATTGATTTTTGCCTTCAACCTGGTTTCTTTGATTTTGCACAACAACCATAGTTCATTGAATGGTGTAGCTTCCTTCTTCCCATAGATGCTTGATGTGAAGTTGCCCCATCCTCTGGCAGTGCATTGAGCACTATTGTAGTCATTTCCTTGTCAAACATTATTTCTCCTAACACTTGGAGTTGGTATCTTATTTTTGACACCGTCGTAAAGTATGAGGCTATTCCTTCTTTTGATATTTTCATCTTGTAGAGTTCTTGCCCTAACGAGATCACTTCTCCTGTAGTGCTTACAAAGAACAATTCTACAAGTTTGTCAGATATTTCTTTTGATGTTTATAATTTTGATACATGGGGAATGAGGGGATCCTTGATGGATTCTATGAGAATCCTTCGAGCCCTTACTTCCCCTTTCATGTACTTTGCAAGAGCTTGAGTTTCTTCCTTCAAAGGTTTTGTGATTGAGCCCTTAACATGTTCCACAACTTCATTTTCTATGAGGATTAAATCAATCCTCTTCTCCCATGCAAGAAAGTTTGATGACCCAACCAACTTATTGCTCTCCTTGCAAAAACACATTTTGATAGATTCAGATGTGAGAGATAAAGATACTTGTGAAGATACTCCTTGATGACAATATATTCAATCTACTCCTTGATGATATGATAATAGAAGATTTCTTCTTGCAGAAGATGTCTTCCCTCAAATAGTGATCCTTGTCTTAGAGAGAGGGAGATCACCTTGACTTCTTGACGATGTTAACAACTCCTTTCTTGCTTCCTTTAGATGAGTAGACTTCAAGATGTTTTGATCTTCTATTTGAGTAGATATAAGGGTCTTTTGAGATCCTTCCTTGAGATGATGATTTGAGCGAGGTTCCCATATTGCTTCTAGTGTGGGCTTCTTCTTTGATCGATCTAGGGTTTTGACACTTCCTTCAAGATGATGATGAAATCGTTGTCTTCGAAATGCCTTGGAGATAAGAGGATCTTCTTGATGCTTTGAAGCCCTTGATATTCTTCTAGAACTTCGGTCCTTGAATGCTTGAGTGTCCTTTATTGAGCTACCCTTCCTTGACTTGTTACCTTAACTTTGATACCATGTTGAGAAATCTAGGGGCAGTGGTATAGGTGATTTCTCTTACAATGATAACTAATAGTGAAGACTTTTACTTTTCTTGATTAGATTGTTCTTTAGCTTGATTATTATTGTGTTCTCTTCATCAAACAACTACCAAAACATAATGAACAATAAGACAAAGGACACAAGATATAGGTGATCAGCCAGGGCTAAAACCTCTCCAACTTGAGATGAAAACCCACTAGAATTCTTGCTCTTCTTGTAGACCTTCAATTGACAAATTCCAAGACATTTGACTCTTGACCAAGACCCCTCCAAGACCAAGTCAATGCCTCTCCCTAATGTGCTTCTTTTTCGACAAAGTCAACTTTGGTCAAACTTGCTTTCTAGTGGCAACAACTTATCCTTCGACCTCTTTTTCGGACTTGCAAATTTCTCACTGCAACTCAGTCCTACTGCAGAAACCCTAGGCCACATGTGCGAGTGAGATTATGGAGAAATAAATCCTCCTTTCTTCTTCGGTTGCCTTGGGTTTGTCTTGTATTTTCAGCATGCAAGAGAGATCCTTTACATGTTGTGTTTCATCTTCTTTGAGGTCTGCAATTCCGTCTTCTTATAATAGATGGATGCCCTAATTTACCTCGCATGTGTGGAGGAATATTGCCCAAAACACGACAAAATGACTTCGATTTGCTTCTTCTCTTGGATCTCCTTTCCTTCACTCTTTTTTAGGTCTTCTTTCTTGCCCTTTATTGAACTTCTTGTTGCATGATGAGTGAGTGCTTGAATGAGGCCGAGCGTTGCTTTATATAGGCTTCTCTACTTGACCAACAGGCCAACATGTCCTTCTAGATAGGTCGACTGCTCGTTTTGAAGGTTGACTTGTACTTAGCACTTTGATGAGGTCTTGGAGGGTCTTTTGACACTAGACTTGACTCAAATAAATTCTCTTTTACAATATGTAACATGCCCAAATGGGTCTTTAATACATGACAATGACTCAATTGACTTTATGACCCAATGACCAATTCGAAGAGCTCACAATGGGAGCTTGACCTAAAAATAAAATTTTCCTTGAGCATGAAACCCATGCCTCAAGATCAATAACAGTAAATTTATTTTTCTCATTACATCAAATACATAAACTCATGATTACACATGTCATTATGAAAATTGAACCTAGTTACATATTTCAACACATCCTCAAAGAGTATCAGAAACCAAATTCTCTCCCAATCCTGTATTCTTTCTTCATAACATGAAGACAATAATGATGTGTCTATCTCTCCCTCTCAACTAGGGAGGATATACTCATTCCTATAAAAGGAATATACCCAAGTTTCTTCTTACCTAAGAACTTGGCCAAGCTCCCTCTTAACTAGGGACATATTTCCAACATCAACTATTAGCTCTTTGGTGGAGATCATGGTACTATCAGCTGCTAGTAGGGCTCGTCCTTTTGATGTCATGAACTTCAACTTCTTCATATGGAGCCTTCATCTTCTCAATCTTCTTCATAGGGTGTCAACCATGTTTTACATCACTTTCTTTTCAACGAGACCATTAGTCATGCCATCCTTCTCTTCATTGGAAAGTGATCTTCTAGTTCACATTTGGCTATCCTTCATACAACTACCTCTTCCAAGTTTGTTCCTTTCAGGATCTTCCATCCAATCTCAAAAGTACTAGTTGTAGGGGACATCTACAACTCTCTTTTGGTAGCCTTGTTTTAACCCAACCAGATGTTTTCAAAAATAAAAAATGAACATCAAATCAAAGTTTCTTTTTTATGATGACCTTTCATCATGACCTCTGCTTCTTGCAACATCAACATCATTCACATGTATGAACCTATCTCCAATACATCCATTACCAGGATCCTTCCTTTTGTAGTATCCATATGAGGGTCTTCATATCTTCTTCTTCCATGGAGATGTCAGAGCTAATTCTTCTAGTTATCGGATGTTGATCACATATGACTATAGTCGCATCTTTCATGAACTCTTCTTCTTTTCTTCACATATTGCTTCTCTAGGAATTTCTATACATAGTTCCTTCATCATAGGAACCATTATCGTCAACCATTCTATACATAGTTCCTTCATCATAGGAACCATAATTGTCAACCACCTCATATTCCATATGAGGTCATATTGTGTAGAAGAGTTCAAGGCATATTGTCTACATGCCTTCATGCATCTTCCTAATGGAAGAGATTCTTCTTCTTCAATCATTCTCATGAGATAGAGCATTTAACAATGCTATATGCAACTATATGACGACATGATTTTTATTTATCAAATATATACATACCTCTTCCATTTGGACTTCCTTCTAGTAGCTTCCTTTCCTTGCTTGAAGATGAAAGTACTTCAACCAACTTGACATGCTGCACTCCTTTGTCACCATACCATCATCCTTCTAAACAATGGATCCCGCACAAGGTGGAATGTAGACAATCAATGAGACACTTGCTTCTTCCAAGTAGAGGCGAACCTTCTTAGAAAGATTCTAGTGGAGGACCTCAATGATCATCATTATGCAAAATGCTCCTTTCTAATAATCATGATGTATGATGAACTTTCTTTATCTCTTATCTTGCTAGATGACTTTCCTCCAACCATGTACACTTCTACTTCAGTTGTCCTTATATGCTTCTAGTGGAGATGCTATTTCTATCGTGATGACTGCTATAACCATGTAGACTCTCTACTTTAGCTATCCTTCCATGCTTCTATGATGATGTCATTTCTATCTTGCTATAATGCATCCTATCATACTTGTCATGCTTTGTATTCTCATCTATAACTGAAAAGAACTAAGGAGATTATCTTAGTCATAGTAGAGATCTTTCACTTCCTCCTCCTTTGATTTCTTCTTTTAGGGTCTTCTACTTCTTCAACGATATGGGCTTCATTTCTTTCCTTTCTCTTTTTGTTGTCCGTATTGAGTTAGGGATAATTCTTTTTGTAGTGCCCATATTCATTACACTCATAACATTGTATCTTTGACATATCGACCTTCTTCTTTTTTCGAGAATCAAACTTTCCTTTTCTCCTAGCCATGATAACATATGCTTAAACTTGTTCATTTGATCCAACATCGTTCTTTGCCTTCATCCTAGTTTCTTCAATCTTACATAATGACCAAAGTTCATTGAATTGAGTGGCTTCCTTCTTTCCATAGATACTTGATACATAGTTGCCCCATTCCTCGAGTAGTGCATTGAGTACAACAATGGTCATTTCTTTATTAGATATTATTTCTAGTCCTTTGTAGTTGATCTCTTATTTGTGACACCCTTCATAAGGTATGAGGTTATCCCTTCTTCCTTTGATACCTTCATTTTGTATAATTTGGTTCTCAATGATATGACTTCTTCTGCAGTGCTTACAAAAAACAATTCTACCAACTTTTCATGGATTTCTTTCGATGTCTCCATCTTTGTTACATAAGGGATGAGTGAATCTTTGATTGATTCTTTGATAGTGCTTGAGCTTGTTCTTGAGATGGTTTGGAAATTGAACTTTTAACATATTCAATAACTTCATTCTCTATGAGGATCAAATCTATCCTCTTTTTCCTTGCAAGAAAATTTGATGGCCCAACCAATTTGTTGCTTTCCTTGTAGAATGAAGTCATTTTGATAGTAGATTCAAACATAAATATAGAGATACTTACTTGTCAAGTGCAGATGCTCCCAAGTGATGATATCTTCAACTTGATGCCTTCTTGATGATGTTGCTTCCTTCATGATCTTCTTCAATGATATTTGAGGTGTGATCTTTGCTTCAATGTGAGGGAGATCACCTTGATGTCTTTGATGAAGATGACAAGGCTTCTTCTTGCTTCCTTGGATGATAATGTAGAATGTGGAGGCTTCCCAAGGTGCTTCAAATGCAGAGTCCTTCTTTCAATGGAGGTAGAGATTTTGAGGTCTTTTTCTTTTTCCAAGAGTTGTAATGATGTGATCCTTGTGATGCGATAGATGGTCCTCCTTGATGTTCCTTAGTTTTGCTCGACCCTTGTGTATCTTTCTTCAATTGGATGATCTTCTTCAAGTTGCCTTTCCTTGTTGTAGTCACCTTAGCTCTCATACCATGTTGAGAAATCTAGGGGCAGCTATATTAGGTGATTTCTCTTTCTTTAATAATTGCTTGTGATGTATTTTTACTTAACTTGATTAACTTCTTTCTTTTGATTATTATTAATGTTCTCTATCATCAAACAACTACTAAACAATGAAGATCAATGAGACAAGGAGACACAAAATATACGCTGTCAGCCAGGGCCAAAACCTCTACTCTTGAGAGGAAAACCCACAAGAACTCTTTTCTTCTTATAGAACTTCAAATGATGAATTCCAAGACCTATGACCCTTGACAAAGACCCCTCTAAGACCAAGTCAATCCTTCCTCCTTCATGAGTTTTCCTTCTAGCAATTCCTTCAAGAACTTCTCCAACAATTTCAACCCCAACAATTTCTCCAACAACTTTGACCCCATCAATTTCTTCTGTAACTTTGACCCCGACAATTTCTTTTGCGACTTCGACCCCAACAACTTCTTCTGTAGACACCCTAGTTCTTGCACGTGTTGGAAAAGATGGTGATTTCTTCCTTCTTTCTCCTTCACTTGAATTGTTTCCTTCTTCTATGGAACTAGAATGACTTGCAAAGTATGCCCTAACTGGACTTGTTTTAGCAAGTCTTGCAATTTGGTCTAGCTGCTGCAATAGAAGTCCTAATTCTATCGCACGTGAGAAGGATAATAGCCCAAAGACAATTCAAAAACTTCGTTTTCTCCTTCTTCTTTGTTAGGTATTAGGCTTTCTTTTTCGTCTTCTTATCTTCTTAGATCGAACTTCTTTAGAGCTGATTGGATGATCTTCAAGGGAGGTCGATGTCTTCTTATATATAGGCTTCACAAGGTGGTCAAATAGGCCTTCATGAGGCTGATTTGCTCTTTCATGTAGGCCGACTTGATGCTGCTCGATTGACAAGGTCTTGTAGGGTTGTTGACTCATTTTATGACTTACAATAATTTTCTTGACATGATACAATATGCTTAAAAGGGTCTTCCATACATGGCAATGACTCAATTGATTTGTTGACTCAATGACAAGCCCTAGAATCACTCAATGGGTGCTTGAACTATAAATAAATTCACCTTGAGCATGAAACTCATGCCTCAAGAATGACAATAATAAATTTCTTTTTTTCTTTATATTGAATGCATAAATCATGATTACATATGTTATTTGAAGACTGAACCTAGTTACATATTTCAACATCTTCTTTCCTTCTATGCTTACTTCCCACCAACACCATGAAAAACAAAAGTGGAATGATAATCCAAAAGGACATTTTAAAATCTAGATGGACAACTTGCAATAAAATGAACAAGAAGAAAGAATGGGAAAGAGTAGGAGAGGGAGCAGAAAAAATACAAACAAGAATGACAAGAAAATGAGGGATTTAGCTAGGGTTTGCACTTACCTCTTTAGCTCTTATAGATGGCAGCCCTTCTTTACTCCTCCTTCACTCCAAGCTCTTCTCAAACCTCTCACAAATCTGATCTCAAAAGTTGGGTATCTCCTCTCTTCTCCAAGCTCAACACAGATGCAAGAATGAGGAAAAGAGGGGGGAATGCCTTTTAACCTCATCCTATCTTTTCCCTAACTCACCCTTAACTCACTTGAACTCCAAGTCTAACCTTAGATTAGTAAAAAAAAAACCCCTGCAGAATCTTGTCGGACCTGCGGTTTGGGTCGACAGAACCATCACGGTTCCGCTTTTCCAGGAATTGTGGGGTTCTGCTCGAGGATCGCTTGCAGATCCGTCCAGGATGTGAATCTGCTTCCTGAACCAGGGGGGTTGGGGGGTTTCTGCAACACTATGTTTGGTTATATATATATAATTTAGAATGAAATATAATATAAAAGATAGGAAATCACATCAATAAACACATGTGAATAGGCATTTTGATTAATAAATATAAAATATATATGAAGAAATGGTTACACTGACACAACCAACAGGCATGATGGAGAAATATATATAATTTAGAATGAAATATAATATAAAAGATAGGAAATCACATCAATAAACACGTGTGAATAGGCATTTTGATTAATAAATATAAAATATATATAAAGAAATGGTTACACTGACACAACCAACGGGCATGATGGAGAAATGCACTTACAGTCAAGGATTTCAGCATGCCAAAATTTTATAATCGTGCCATGGGTCCTTTTTATTTTTATTTTTTTAAACAATTTAAAAAACCCTAAATCAAATCTGAAGTCAATCCTGATTCTTTTTTGATTAAATTTGTTATTCGGTTCAAATTGATTCGATTCGTTTTGGTTTGACTTGAGGTTTGTCTTTTAGATTTGACGAATCTGGACGAACCTTTTTTTTTTTTTTTTTAGGTTCGCCAGATTTCAAACTTGAACCTTTAGGTTTGGTGAACCTTTTGACTTAGGATATCACACATCTTATCTTTCATCTTATATTTGTACTTCACTCTATGTTATTTGCTCACTCTATGTTATTTGCTCTCTTAGCTTAACTTAGCTTAGCTAGCTACTTTAGCTTGTAGCTTTTCACACACAGGTATTGGCTTTGATATGGTTTTTGGCTTAGGAATCACTTTTGCACTCCCACATTGTACTTTGGTTATGGATGTTGTTTTTTAGTCCTGTTGAGCTATACTCTTGTGGGCATTTGTTGGACATTAATAACCCTATCTTATCTTATCTTTGCATTGAGGCTCTGACATGTTCTTCCTTCTCTACAGTGTTTTCTTACTGATTTTGTGTGGGAATCTGCTGATGTCCAAGTCTGCCACTCTGTCTAAAGAAGATCGTCCTGCTTAATGCCTCCATCTTAAGTGGATATAGTCCTGCTATTGGCAGTAGGATTTCATACTCTGGAGTTTTCCAGTCACAGTAGTGGTGTTATCGTGTATTTCTGCACTGTTTTGATTTGACTCCATATGTGTTTTGGAATGCTTGGCCCCCCACACCTCACACCATAGAGTATCACTGCAGTAACAAGAGCCTGGAAGAGGCTCCGATTATTCCCCAAACCCAAATCTTGTCTGTCATCCACTTGTTTTGCTGCAGAAAGGTTGCCTTCCAGCCCCCTTGTATTCTTTTGCTTTTACATTTGTCCCAACTAAGCCTATTATAAACAACGCTAAGTATTTTTAGCTTTGGACAATCTTTAAGGCTTCACTGTTGAATTTTATTGTTGGTGGAGTTGTCTTCTCCCTGAATGAGAATATAACCAACTTGGTTTTACTTATATTCATGTCCATCCCTACCTTTGTGCAAGTTAGTGCTGCCAAGTCAGACAATTATTAACATTAAGAAAAACATCTTGATGAAATATTGCACAGCAACAATTGAAGTCAACGTTCCATTGACTAAATAAGATGGTGTATTTAAAGATATATTATATAGATGCACTTAAACGCAATATTATTGTCAAGACAATACAACATTTACCTTACAATACAACATTTACCTTACATGTTTGCCATGTTAAGCTTTTTTCTCAAGTGGTTCCTTTTGTACTCATTTGATATAGTTGATAATTATTATGCTGTAGTTTATAGGCTCTACACAAGCCATTGTTGTAAACTCTGTTTAAAACTTGAGAGTTCATTTTGTTTTTCACTTATATGTGTGCTATTATCAGTTGACTCATTTTCCGTGTTCTTTAGGCTTGACGAGTGAAAACTTTGTTCATTTACATGTTCCTTATAATGGTTGCATTCATTTGGCTTTGTCCATTCTTGTATCTTGTGTTGGACTGCTTGAAAACTGGCCAACCTAGATTCAGCTGACCGGACCTTGAAAATATAGAATTTGTAACTATAGTCGGTCTTCATAATGTATATTTGGCCACTTGATCTATATGTATTGATTATTGTAAAGCATATTTTAAATGCTAGAGTCAAGAGAAAATTTATTTTGAGTCAAAGTCCCATTGTGACTTTTAAAAGAAGAAAATCTGAAATTTTAAAATGTAAATATTGGCTCCAAAAGTTGTCAAGTCAGCCAGGGCAAAGGACACACCCATTCAACCCAACAGATCACTATATAAAGGTGGCTCGACCTCATTCTCTTGGCACCAATTTGCACTTCCTCAAGAAGACATTTTCTGGGCATCTCAACAAAGATCAAGAAGGACAAGGAGGATGAAAAAAAGATGAATTAGCTCTCTCTTTCTCTCTCTCTATCAAGCTCGCACGTGTTGATAGTCTCTTCTTCTTCTGGCTCGCAGTTTTTATGGGCAGTTTTGTTGCAGGGGGCTGAAATTTTGGGCAGTAGCAGGGGCCGAAATTTTGGGATAACTGGCAGCTGCAGGAGGATCGAAATTCTGGGTCAGGTCAGGCAGAGCGAAATTCTGGATCATATTGGGAGGCTCGACTTGTAGGGGTTGACCAGGTTTGACCATAGGTGTAGGTGTGTCTCTTGTTGAACAAAATAATTTCTCTATTGAAAAGGTTGTTGGGTTTTTCCCCTTAGTGGGTTTTCCCCAGGGTAAATATTGTCTTCTTTTTCTGCATTGTGATCTCTTCTGTTTTACTGTTCTTGTATGGTTGAATTTTCAAAGTATAATTTCTGAATGATACATTGGAATAATTTAAAGGAAGATCAATATCAAAAGTAATTATCAGTATCTCAGAAATATTGTGCTAATCTGTATTGCACCTTAAAAAAATCAAAAGAAATGCAGTGAACCAGCCCTTGAACTGGTTTGGTGATTTGTTGAACCAGTTCTATTATACACTGGCCCTGGCCCAATAAAAGAGCAAAAGAACCCTAAAATCCCTCACTAGAGTAGAGGAGACTCACATTATAGTTTTGATGCTGATGACTTAGGGTGGATTGGTTTGGAGAATGATCCAATCATATCACCAGGCGTGGCAGGCACTGGCCACACTACTACTAGTACTGTAGATGTACCTGCAGATTCCGCTCAATCTGAGCTAGAGGATGATCTTGTATTTCATCACAAGGTTTCCATTACTAGAGTGGTGATGAGTTTGATTATTGATCATGATGAGCATTGATATGTAGTAGCTTATAGCATGCTGTTTTTGGACTAGAGGCCATTTAGAGACTCACTTTTTATGCATTTTATATCCGATATGTATTGCACTTGGAGCCATTTTGCTATATTCACCTTTACATGGTACATACATGAGCACACACACATATATATATATATATGCGATGGAATACACATAGTGGGAAAATATTCTGGGAACTTCCCTCATTTCGAGGATGGTACCTGGGGTAAACTGACGGGTTGCAGTTTTGGCAACCTAACCCAGCAGGGACATTGAGTGTGGTCCAATGATATCCATAGAGGCAGCCAGCTCGAGTACTCAACCCTGTGACCTTCTGCTTATAATTCACAGCATTCGATCACTTGAGCTAAATCACTGGGACCATATATATAAATCTATATCATTTTTTCATAATTTATGTGTTCTTTAGTAAACTGGTTCATAAACTGAGTTGTTGGCTGGTTCTGATTCAATTTTGATCTGACTCTCATCTAATTCTGACTTTTTTTTAACAGTAACTAGGGAATTTGCATTAATATAAAGGCTGTAGCAAAAGTTCACAATAGAGTTACATCAAAATTGGCTTTTTGCCATAAATTTAAATTTTCAAAAGGATTATGTTACATCAAAATTGGCTTCTCGCCATAAATTTAAATGTCAAAGAAAGGTTCTGTTTCTGACTAAGGCTACCAACTGAGGGCATCTTCCAGTACAACATTATTCTAGTATATCTAGTGGTATATATGTAATAGAAGGTACCTAATATCCTATAGAATTTAAAAGCCATATTTCATTAAAAGTCAAAAGGTGGGTCATCCAGCTGTTGCCTCCATGTCTTCAACCACTGCATCCATGTCACCTGTTGCCACAAGTAAAGTTGCTTGACCTCCCATCTGAGCTGAATGACTCTGGGCTTCTATTTCTGTTTTGGGCTGGGTAGGAGGTAGAATTGCCGAATGAGCCATTGGGTGAGATTCTACAAACTTCTCAGCTGTTACTTGAATCAGGAGTTGACACAATTCTTGAATTGCTGCTTCCAAGGCTGAAATATGCTTTTTCTGTTGAAGGAGGATCCCCATAATAATCTCCAGCTTATTGAAGTTATTTACCTGCATCATGAACTGTTCAGAGAGTGACTGCAAAAGGTTGCCTAGATCCTCGATAGAGTCCTCATGCCTCCGCAAGGCTTGTCTCGTTCCCTGAGCTCTTTGTAATCCATTGTCTTATCTCTGGGAACTGGATTACGGCTAAAAGAAAGAATTCCTTTAAGCTCAGAAGGAGTCCTCTCATTGTGAGACCAATAGGAGCGAAACGAACGTGGAGACCATCTTGCAAAAAACCAAGATGCCCCAGGTTGAGTCTTAACACTGCTGCCAAACTTGAGAACCTGAAATCAGACCAAAATTCACCTTCAGCAGAGGAATTGCCTCAACAATGTCCACACATTTGTGCTTTGTCTCAGATGGGGAAGCACTATGACTTGAATCAGGCAGCCCAGTTGAGTGCTGCCAGAATTTGCTTGACAACAACACCATAGGGGACTGAGGGAGGAGAGAGAGCCGTTCTGAGCAGTGAGAATTGATAGTGTCCAGCAGAGTTCCAAAGAAGCCTGAATCTGAAACTCAAGTGAGCTTGAGCCATAATCCCACGTTGATTATGTCTTGCCGTAGATGGGATATATTGGTTTACATGGAGTGGGATGCATTAGTGTTATAGAAGCGAAGTCTACTATTTCATTGCTGTAGTCCTTACTCCATGGGCGGGATGTGGCATGTGATTCCCCATGTGCCAATTAATGTGTTATGACGTGGGCTGTTCATTTCATGATTAAGAGACTGGTTGTGTATATTCCTTTCTGTTAATACTTAAAGTTCCAACCTTTTTCCTAGTGGCCAGCTGGGCTTGGTTACGTGGGGTGTTCATTGCATAATTAAGTGACTGATTGTGTAAATTCCTTTCCATTGATAATTAAAGTCCGAGCCTTTTACATAGTGGCTAGGTGCACTTGAAGTGGGCTATTCATTGCATAATTAAGAGATTTGTTGTATATATTCCTTTCCATTGATAATTAAAGTCCCAACCATATTCTTAGTGGCCAGATTCACTTGTTGATAGCCCTTTTTTTTGTTTTCACTCAAGATGAGGAAACATTTCACCTTTTCAAATTTTTCTTTAATGTGCCTAATTCTTTCCAGAATTGATGCCAATTGAAGATGAAGCAGGGATGAATATTTTTTCTGCAGAAAAGGAATCCTTATATTGTTATGAAATATTAAGAAATTGAATACACTTTGACTGGATTTTCAGCCCTGGAAACAAAACAGAAATTCCCCCTCTTCCCAGGAAAAAACAAAAGTCTTAATTACTACCCACATCGAAACAGTTTCATCACTTACAACTTTACCAACATATCAACCCTCTCTGTCTACTCTAGCGCTAGATCATTCAAACAGATTAAAAAACTGTTTGATATTCTTATACAGATTCACATTTAAACATCAAGTCCATCAAAAAAGTAAAACTTGTACTCAATAAATACTCCTACCTGAACTGGTATTGTCTTTGAGAAAGAATATCTGCCCTCTGATTGAATTCTCTGAAAATAGTGATATAAGTGAGCTTTTCCATTTCCTTTTTCAGCCTCTAGATTATGTCCATGACTGGTCATAAGGGAAAATTATGAAATCTGCTTTTTCCACTTACCCATTCCAGAACAACTTTGGAATCTCTAAGGATCTGAAGCCTCTTTACCTTCCGTTCTGTTGGAAATCTAACTAGGTTCGGTCTTCATAGTTATCATTGTAGTTGTATCAATATGTATTTTATGTAAAAGCAAAAAGAAGAAAAAGAAAAAAATTATTATTATTATTATCATTATTTTTCTTTATAGTCAAAGCATGTTCTTCATGCTTGTAGGGTTATTTGAGTCAAAAGAAATCTTGACATGAGTCAAAGAAATATTATTGGGTCAAAGTCCCATTTGGACTGTTTGTAAGAAAAAAAATTATTTTTCCTCAGTAAAAAAGAGTCAAAAATGTCTTCCACAGACCAAGTTGGCCCTCCTGGACAAGTCGGCCAAGAGAGGCACTTATTCGACCTCCTGGACATGTATAGAGACAAGGCAGTTCGACCTCTTTTGTTTTCCAAGCAATTACTTCGATTTATGTGCAAGTGCCAAGAAGAAGAAGAATTTCAGCAAATGTCAAAGGAGAGAGAGAGAGCAAAGTCAAAGGAGAGAAATCTTGTTTTTCTGCCCTAGTTTCTGTTCACACGTGCGAGTTTTCTGAAGCAGCTTCTGTGGTATTGCAGGCCCAAAATTTCAGGAGATGATAAAATTTCAGATGTTTGACCAGCGTTGACTTTGTTGAGATCTGTTGGAAGAAGGTTTGATGGAGGGCTGACTTGGGTCTTTATGGAAGTATTGGTCTTGGTCTTGGGTCTTGGATATCTCACTTTGATCTGATTCTATAAGAAGAGAATTTCTTTGGGTTTTCCTCCGTGGGGTTTTGCCCTGGCTTGGAGCCTAATTCCTTGTGTTGTTTGTGTTACTTTGTCTCTTGTGATCTATGTTACTTGGGAGCGGGAGCGGAAGCGGGGAGCGGGAGTGGAAACGGGAGCGGGAGTGACCATTTTCAAAAGCTCCCAGTTTGGGAGCGAATCCCGGAGCGATTTTTAAAATATATATATATATATTTTTAATTTTTGATACATATATGTCAACAAAAACATGTAGAATGATGAATTAGACATAAAAAACATAAAAAAGCCATAGATTGATCATTGAACCATATTACATCAATCATCTAGAAATTATAATCGTCATCAACCATGTCCACAAGTTAGTAAAATATATATTACAACTACAACATATTGAGTCTCGTGAATCATGATTCATCAAATCCAATCTTAAAGTTTCAACTTCAAGCTTTCAAAATTGAAAATTCAATATATAACATTTATCATCATTGATCCTCAAAGTTGTACTTGTAAGCTAAGTTTAACCATTACGAGAAGCAATATCTTAGATATTTCTAAGTCCTAACTTCTAACTGTTAACATGAAATGAAATGTTATAAAATGAAACATGAATAATGAAATGAAATGAAACAACTTTAGTCTTTCACGAAGCATCATATTCATAATTCACAATCATTACCAATGAGTTATAATTGCCAACTTCAAACTTCAAATTTTCATTGTCACAGTCATATATTGTTTACAAAAAATATCATTATGATATGAAAGAGTCAAGAGTCAAGGACACAAAACTCAACAGTGATGAAAACTAAAGTCTAATAGCAACTAGAAAAGACAAGTAAAATGTAAATCTACATGTGGCCCTTGCCACGAGAGTCTCCAGGACTATAAGCAGGTTGTGGTGGTCTTCTAGGAGTCTCTCGCACAGACCGACGACTAGAACTAGGACCTCCACGTGAGGGTGTAGATGGAGGTGGCGACAGCAAAGGAACAAGACTTAGAACTCGAGCACTGCTACCAGTAGATGGTGGAGGTGGAGGTGGAGGTGGAGGTGGCATGGCTGCTGCAGCTGCTTCATCTTCATCCCTTATAAGTTCCTCCTCCAGTTCTTCAAGATGTACAATGCCACCCTCCAAATTGTCATCCTCTGGGTGCTTCTCCCAAATTTTAAATGTGGGATCCTCATAAGCCCGCTCACAATAATGACTCAACAACCTCAAGTTGTAGTGCACATAAACCAAGCTTTCTGCTCTGTTTTCATTGAGTCTGTTTCTTTTCACATTATGTATGTAGCTGTAGGTGCTCCAACACCTCTCTGCAGAAGAAGTATTTACAACCTGCGAAAGAACTTTTTTTGCCAACTTTGTCAAAGGTCCATGGCCGCCATATGTTTCCCACCATGTGAGAGAATCAAATCTATCTTTGTCGTCCATTGCATGGAAGTTACCGAACAAACCAGTGCCATTGAAGTATTTGCCTATTTCAAGGCGCACAGCTGCACATTCCTCCTTGTCAGGTATCAACTTTTCCAATGCTTACAAATATCCACTAGTTACCTCTGGATCTAAATGGGGTTTGGTCCTAATCCCACCCCTGGTGCAGGTTGGCCCAACCAAGATGTAGAGTAGTATTTTGGTGTGAGGATATACGCCAAGCAATGTAGTGGAAGATTAAGTTTATTCCACCGTTCACTCACACAATCATGAATCAGTTTGTACAAGTCGGGATCTCTGTTATGAACAATATCTTTTATTTGCCCCAACATGGTATCCATATGCTCATACACCTCGCCAATCACTGGTTTGTCTGTATCTGCAAACCGAATCATCTGATAAATGGGCTTGGTGAAATCCAATACATGCTTCACACTTGTCGAAAACTGACCATCAAGAGCGGCCTCCTCCACCAGTTCAAAACTTGGCCTGTCAGCTGCATTTGTAGCCCTTTCCTTTAATACCTGCCAATGTGGACTTGATACCATGCTAGCCAATGAATCTCTTACCTTCAAAAGGCGCCTGAAGGTGAGGTAATAGCTACCAAATTTGGTCTTCGCAATCTTCAACAACTCCAATCTCGAGTGACTGCGGAAAAGGCCATGGGTATTGCTATGATTTGTAATAAATTTTATCATTTGTTTGCCTTTCTTTTACAAATCACCAATCCATTTGTATTGTGCATTTTTGTTCTTGACAATATCATGCATCAGAAGGTTCAATGTGTGAACCAAACATCCAGACCAAAATATGTTGGGGTATTTATCCTCAATAATTGCCCTCGCTGCCTTACAATTAGCAGCATTATCAGTGATGACTTGGATGACATTGTATGGCCCAATACGGTCAATTGTTTCAAGTAATGCTTCTGCAATGTTGATGGCGGTCCTGAACTTGTTTGAGTAATCATGTGCAGTTAGAAAGATGGCACCACTAATAGACACAACAAGAACACTTATCAATGGCTTGCCTTTTACATTTGTCCATCCATCAGATACAATGGACACCACATGGTCAGTCCAAGAACTTGTCATTCTATTCAAAGAATGTGATATTTTTGTTTTTTCATGATCAAGTCCAACGGTTCTTGCCTTGTCATACCCAGAGCTCTTGTATCCTTTAGGGGCATCATTTATGGCAGAAACCATTTCGTGCCAATAAGGTGAGCGAAGAACATTGAATGGTATCCCACATGCATAGAGAAACTTGTAAACCTTTGAATCCACATCATTCCTATACCCCTCATCAAGGAAATCTGATATGGTTCTACGCCTTAAAGTTGATGACCCTGTGCCTCCATATCCACTACCTTGGGAGGATGCTGAAGGAGTTCTTTGTGCTTGTGATTGTGAGCTTGGTTCAAAGAAACCCCTTGATTTTTTTGGTTTGTATTGGGCTTCCTCCTCTTCCCTTATGTATTTGGCTCTATCCACTGCGGACACCGCTGGACAAGTTTTGATTCCTATTTGTTTGTCTCCATCCCATGGCCTTTTCCCGCAGAGGTGTTTTCTGGCACGGGTGTATGCACCTGTGTAATCATTGTTGCAATGGGGGCAATGAAATTTAGTGGTTCCACCCCCTCTCCCTACTTCAGGCCTGTTAACATATTTCCACAAGGGGGTTTGGTCTTGTTTAGTTTTTTGAGAGTCATGTTCACCCTCCTCCAGCTCCTCCTCACTGGGGTTTTCATCAAATCCACTTTCTCCAGCTTCTTGATCCCCCTCTTCATTTTGGCCCCTCTGTTTCCTACTCTCCAGCACCATAATAACCATAAAAGGGACCAAGAAGAGGAATGCCAGAAATATACCAGGTCATGATGTTTGATATTTGAGGCTTTTGGAATACAAATCAATTAATTATTTAGATTAATTAATTTAATTTAGATTCATGATTTTTTTACTAAATATAGTTAATAAACTAAATAAACTAAATTAAACTAACTAAATTGCTACCTAACTAAATTAAACTAACTAAACTAACTAAATTACTAAGTTACTTACCTCTTTGCAGGCTTGCTCTTTGCTCATTGGCACTTGCTCCTCGCTTCTCCTCGCTCCTTTGCTCTTGCTCTCATTCAAGTGATAATGAAATTTTTTTTGCCCCATTGTGTTTTCAAAACATAATTATTTTTTTTTAAATTTGATTTTTTTTTTTCGCGTCCGCAACTTTTTTTCCGCCTGGATCGCTCCCGGAGCGAAAATTTAACGCTTGGGAGCGATCGGGAGCGATTGCTCCTGAGATGTAATTTTTGCTCCGGGAGCGACACTCCCGATGTCGCCCCTGAAATTGGCAAGGAGCATAAATTTTTTTATCGGGAGCGCGCTCCCGAAATCGCTCCCGAGCCGCTCCCGCCCGGAGCGCGGATTGGGAGTGGGAGCGGGGGGGGGAGCGCTCCCCCGCAACTTTGGAATTTCTGTTGCCTGTAGCGAGCAAAATTTATCTGCGAATGGCTTCCTGGACATGGGGTTGAGACGAAATCAACTAGAGGACATGGGGTCGAGATGAAATCAACCAGAAAAACCAAGTTAAGGCAGTCAAAGTGGTATCCCTCCCTGCCTTTATAAAACTAACCATCATATCTCTGATGAATAATTCCGATTTGTCACTCGCCATTGCCATCTTCTGCGAACCTTTCTGATCGCATTCTGTCTCAAATTGCTCCCAATCATACAAAGTTGCCACCATGAATCTTGAAAGTAGGTCTTCCCTCACATGCCCTTCAGAGATCTCACTTCTCCTGCAACGAATAATGTCCATGGCAAATTCGTTCACTACATTTATCGCTTCTCTTAATCGCCTCTCAGAACCGATGTCAAGCTTTCGCTTGATTGTCCACAGAAAGGGAAAAATGGAAAAAAACCTGCCAGCGCTAATATCAAGAGCATCGTTAAAAGCCTTTGCAAATTGGGACGTGGGCAGAGAAGGGTGGAGGCAATCGGGATCGACACCAAACGCCACCTTGCAGATATTGTCAGATACAAACTGTAACATAAAAACTTTCTTTCCCAAAAGCCACCAATGGAAGATTTTTATTAACATCTTCTTCCAACCAGGATAAATCTAATATCTCTTCATTGCCAATATCTACAACAACCTGCTCTTGTTCCGGGGTCATGGATGATAATTTCTCATTGACAACATTTTCTTCATTGCTATGATATTGTTCATTTTGCAGCTCTGCATCCATTAAATACGCTCCCATTGCTGGCAAGTCTGAAGGTTGGATAGCTTTAGAGGATGAAGAAGGGTTTCCAATTATTTGACGAAGGGTAGAAATCGACTCTGCAGGCTCAGTGTCCTTAATATCCAATGCATGACTAAGAGACTTCGTTGTTGCAACACTAGTAGCAATTAACAAATTACAGACATTGCTTTTAAAGTCAGAAATTGTAGACTCCCGATATGTTTGGTCCTTGGCCCCATGAAGAGAAAGACATATTTAAGCAATTCCTTCAACAGAACGTCACATTTTTCCTGTGAATGTACAAAGACTAAAATTTTTCCCTTTTCATACCACTCACCAAGAAGGTCCAAAAGTCTCAAGAATCTTTCACCTTCGGGGCTATAGACTGCGTTATATCCTTATTAGCAACGCTACGCCCACCAACTTGAATTTCCATTGGCTTATTCAATACTTTGCGAGCAAGAACCTCTACCTGCCTAGGAAATGTGGCAGAGAAGAGCACAATTTGTCTGTCTAGTTTGGTATATTGAACAATTCTAGTTATTTGAGGCTCAAAAACCATATCAAACATCCTATCAGCTTCGTCCATAACAGGTAGGTGACTCTGCGAAGATTTGATATCTTACCACCACTTGTACATAAGATATCAATCATTCTACCAGGTGTGCATACCACGATTTCAGTACCTTTCTTCAAATCACTAATTTGTTGTGCTACTCCTGAACCTTCATAGACAGGTACGCAATTCAATCCTAAAACCTTAGCAAATTTCTTGATATCAGAATGAATCTGTTGAACAAGCTCTCTCGTGGAAGCCATAATCAAACCAATTGGTCCATCACCTGTAGCAAGAGGAGGCTGATCTTTAATATGCCTTAGCATAGGCAAAACAAATGCAGGAGTCTTACCTGAACCTGTTTTTGCTACACCGATACAATCTCTTCCACTCATGATCACAGGAAGGGCCTGAGCTTGAATAGACATAGGCTTCTCGAAGCCTAATTTTTTGATGACTTCAAGGACATTATGAGTCAATCCAGTCTGGTTCCATGTCTTGACAGGCTTCAGTGTGTCTTTTCCACGAATCTTCAACTCAAGCTGCTGTCTGTAAAGTGCAACTTCCTCTGATGTCATTAGAGATATTTCTTACTTCCCGATAAAAGTCTTTCCTGAAGGGAGCATACTGCATCTTGGAGTGGTACACAATAGATAGTTTCTCAACTTTAGTTTTCTTCACTCTCTTCATGAACTCGTCACATTTTCATCATCCACTTGATCTTCATTGAAGTCTTCATCTTCTTTGTTATCTGTATCAGACTCCTCACCTGGTATAATTCTCCCGAGAGTGTTTTTGATAGTCCTCTTTCCTTTGGAGCCTACACCTTTGGCTTCATTCTCAATTTCATTACCAGGCATGAAATTTTCTACTGTTCTATTCAAATTTTCCATGTCAGATGTAACCAAAGTATTCATGAATGCATCTAGAGGATCAATTTCATCTTCAACATTGGCATCAGATTTATCAATCTTCATGGCCTCTCCATTCGGCATATTTTCATCCTCCGAATCAACCATACAACATTTCCATTTTCAAACCCAGGAACATCTCCATGTGCTTTCATAACAACCAATACATCATCATTATCAGATTCTTCACCTTCAAGGGTCCATTTTTTTTCCAGCTTTAGCCTCTGGTTCACCCTTATCCTCCCCTCTCTTTTCCTTCTTACTCTCTTCCTTCATTCACTTCAGCGCTTTCCAATCTGGTTCGAGCGGTGAATATGTGTTATCGATTTCTGCACAAGTCTCCTTAAAACATGTTGTAGCTTCAACACATGAATTTTCTAAATGCCAAAATACTTCTTGAATTTGAGAATTCTCCATGGATTCAAAACGTGAATGTAATGATATATTGTGCGGCCAACTACATTCAAAGGCCCACATGATTATATCGTGTGCCATGGTTCTGATACCACTGTAGCATAAAAACTATGCTAAAACACAAAACATTGATAGCTTGTAGAGCTGAAACACGAAAACTGGTAGCTCGAAGGCTTTAATATAAAAATACACACAGATATTTGTAGTAATAATTTATTAATATATATAAAATGTATAAGATGTATATGTGATTACAATGAGGCCCTGCTTTTATACCTCAGCAGGTGACCTTTCGTGAAAGGGCATGTCTTTTAGACATGCATGTTCACTTAATTAATGACTCATTTAACCTAACCGATATTTAATTATTTAATATTATTTTTATTTTATTTATTTAATTGTTATGAATTATATTCATAACAATTAAGGAGGCTCAAGTGCACAAGGGAGAAGGAGCAAGATTGAGCATGAGATCAATAAGTTTGCTGAGCAAGTCAAGGAATCGATAGAGGATCATTTGTGTTTTGGAACCAAGATCAAGTTGTGATCAAGGAAGGCCAAGATCAATTATATTAGCTAAGATTTGTGTGAGAAGTAGAATGCTTTCTCAGGAGAGAGGGTTGCTTTGTAATAGATTCAATTGCTCCAAGAACAATAAATAGAATAACCACATCAAGCAAACAGGTTTTCCCTGTTGGGTTTCTTGATAAAAATAAGTGTCAATTTGTGTGATGTGTTTTTTATCTTTGTGTTTTTATTTCATTGCTTATAAGTTGTTAAGAGGCTCTGTATCTTGGTGAAAGTTAACTAGTTTCAATTTTTAGTTATTCATCTAAGTAGTTGCAGAGTTTCATGGAAATTCAACATGGTATCAAAGCAGAGATCTGCATAAAGACTAGCATACAAAGATTAGTTTGAAGCAAGCAGTTTGGTTAGGTTCTGGTCCAGGAAGATCCCACTGTTGTGCATGTTTATTACCTTTGTTATGATAGCCAAGGACACGACCTAAGAGAGGCCTGTAACACCCCAGATTCAAGACAAGTATAGGGCCGAGATTTCTGTGTTTGGTGGAGTAGGGCCGAGGTATAGGAGTATTGGTACAGGAGGCCGAGAAGCTTCTCTCAAGTGCGGATTGAAGGCCTGAGTTATCTTAGGCAAGAGCGAGGAGCATGCAAGTTTTTGAGGACGAAGTTAAAGGGTTGTCACAATATGCTTCAGGTTGAAGATTGGTCATAAAGTTTGAGAAGTGTATCTATAACAGGCCGAGGCTAGAAGGTATTTTGATGCTCATGTTTTGTGGGGAAGATTACTTGCGGAATAGGTTTTCCCTAAAGGGTTTTTAGGGTAACAATTTGTGATATCCGCAAGTGTAATTCTACTCAAGAAGACAGAGAGCAAGGAGCAGCGTGAGGAGTCTAAGGTGTCTCAAGCAAAGAGGAGGAAGTCTATAACAAATCTGAGTTGCATGAATCAAGCAAGGTTATCACTGTGCATTAGAGTTTGAAGAGTGGAGAAGAATAATTGCTTGGATAACAGTATGGCATTCCTAGGACTAAGGTCAGATCACAGTCTAGTGGGAGCCTCGAATTTCTATGCATTGAAGGATCGAATCATAATAGTGTTGGAAGATCATGCGGTGGGAGAGTTTATCAAGAATCAAATAGTTCCACCTCAAGGTCCCCAACAACTGGCCCGACATACTAAGAATGACACCAAGGCGAAGAGTATCATAGTAGAGGGGGTCAGAGACCATATTATTCCTCATCTCTATGAGAATAAGACAACATATGAGATGTTCAAAGCTATCTTGGATCTCTTTCAAGGTACTAGTGATGTCAAGAAGCTTGCTCTCAAAGAGAAGCTTAAGAAGTATTGAGCAAAGATGAGCCCATCGTCACATATATTTCAAAGTTCACTCAAGTTCGAGATGAGCTAGGTGGTGTGGGTGAGGCAGTAGCAGAAAAATACCTTGTGAGTCTTGCGCTTCTGGGACTCCATAAGTCTTGGTATGGTTTCCAAGATGCAATAAATGGTCGAGAAATTTTCGTAGTTAGGAAAGGTTATGGAGTGACTGCGTTCAAGAGGAAATCCGGGGAGGGACGAGAGATGGTAGATCGATGAAGACAAAGGACGAGGAGAATTTTGCCTTGGTAGGCAAAAGTAAATCCAAGGGCAAGAAGGGCCAAGGAGGGGCCGAGTCCAGTCAGTAGGGCGAGAAAAAGAAGAGGGATCTAAGCAAGATTAAGTGCTTCCATTGCCATGAGTTTGGGCACTATTCCACTAAGTGTACTAATCGGAAGAAGGAATCTGGAAAGGATCATGTCGCTGCATCAACAAAGGTAGATGTGATTTCTGCCTAGTTCGAGAAATATTTCTCAGTGATTGCTTGCATGGTAAGCTTAGCAAACAACAACGTATGGTATGTTTATTTAGGAGCATCCTTCCACATGACTGAGAACAAGAAGTATTTCAGCCACCCGAAGGAGAATGACACGCAGTTTCAAATTGAGCTAGGAGATGATGATATGTATGCAACTATAGGAGTTGGTATTGCTAGTTTTCAAAGGGTGTTAGGTAATCCTCTTCATCTCAGAGATGTCCTCTATGTCCTAGGACTAAAGCAAAATCTTGTTTCGGTAGCTACCCTCGAGGACAAGGGCTATGATGTCATTTTCAGCAGAGGTAAGGGTTACCTCCAATACTTAGCTTTTGGATGTAAGAAGCAAATAGGTGTAAGGAAGAAGAATCTGTACTTACTACAGGTTAAGATAGGTTCTTCCTTGAGCTGCAAGGCATGAAGCTCTCAAAGTATAGAAGTGATGGATGAGTGAGAGCAAGATATAACTCTCAAGATGGAGTCTGCGCCAGTATCTGAGTTTGAGTCTCAATTAGTGGGTAGGTGGGTTGACTAGTAGGATGATGAGTAGAGCCCAGGAGGAGTGGAGGAAGCCACTCAGTTAGTGACTCCTAGTATAGGGAGAGCTCGAGCCGAGTGGGTCGAAGATTTGTTTAAGGGATATTAGGAGAGAGTTGGATCTTCTAGTATAACATTCAACCAGAGGAAGCAACCACAAAGGTACACAGGGTACATGGCACTTATCACTGAAGTGATGAACTTGCAGAGCATGGTTGGAAAGAACATGTCTTCAGATCAAATTTTGTAGAAGAAAGTAGGGAAGTATTCTAGTTCAGAGGGAGCAGCTGCAGCAGTGGAGAACATGGTAGTGTTGGAGACATATCCAGGTGGACGATGTTCTCCCAAACAACAACGTATGGTATGTTTATTCAGGAGCATCCTTCCACATGACTGAGAACAAGAAGTATTTCAACCACCTAAAGGAGGACATGCAGTTTCAAATTGAGCTAGGAGATGATGACATGTATGCAACTATAGGAGTTGGTACTGTCAATTTTCAGAGGGTGTCAGGTAATCCTCTTCATCTCAGAGATGTCCTCTATGTTCCAGGACTAAAGCAAAATCTTGTTTTGGTAGCTACCCTTGAGGACAAGGGCTATGATGTCATCTTTAGCAGAGGTAAGGGTTACCTCCAACACTTAGCTTTTGGATGTAAGAAGCAAATGGGTGTAAGGAAGAAGAATCTGTACTTACTACAGGTTGAGGTAGGTGCAGCCTACTTACTACAGGTTGAGCACAAGGGCTATGATGTCATCTTCAACAGAGGTAAGGGTTACCTCCAACACTTAGCTTTTGGATGTAAGAAGCAAATAGGTGTAAGGAAGAAGAATCTGTACTTACTATAGGTTGAGGTAAGTGCAGCCTTGAGCTGCAAGGCATGAAGCTCTCAAAGTATAAAAGTGATGGATGAGTGAGAGCAGGATATAACTCTCAAGATGGAGTCTGCGCCAGTATCTCAATTTGAGTCTCAACTAGTGGGCCGGTGGGTTGACTAGTAGGATGATGAGCAGAGCCCAGGAGGAGTGGAGGAAGCTACTCAGTTAGTGACTCCTAGTATAGGGAGAGTTCGAGCCGAGTGGGTCGAAGATTTGTTTAAGGGAGATTAGGAGAGAGTTGGATCTTCTAGTATAACATTCAACCAGAGGAAGCAACCACAAAGGTACACAGGGTACATGGCACTTATGACTAAAGTGATGGACTTGTAGAGCATGGTTGGAAAGAACATGTCTTCAGATCAAATTGTGTAGAAGAAAGTAGGGAAGTATTCTAGTTCAGAGGGAGCAACTGCAACAACGAAGAACATGGTAGTGTTGGAGACATATCCAAGTGGACGATGTTCTCCCAAAAGCACCTTCCTCGCTAAGAGAGGGTGTTGAAAATAGTAGCGAGAGAAGGTATTCTCTGTGCTTGTGCCTTAGCTAGAGAAAGACCACGATTAGTCTTCCTTTTATCATGGATGAATTCGTGGAGTTAGTAAATTCATGCGTAGAGTTGGAGGGTTAGTTAAGTGGATCTCCAAGTCGTAGTTCGAGTTTGGAAGAGAACGAAATTAGGAGATTTATTCTTGATTGAAGCAAAAACAATTTTAACTAACAATTCAACCTAGTTAATAAGTCAATCTCAACTCGTGTTCTAAATTTGTACTTGCCAGATATACCATGGATTGAATTGATAAAAGGAGGAAGAAGGCACAAGTTGAATCAATTGTTTTGTGCACGAGGTTGTGAGACAAAGCAAGCTCATGAAATTGTAAGAGAGAATGCCCTGATTGTGGAGGACAAGAATTGCATCCTAACAAATAGGAGCACAAGTGCGCTAGAATTTAGTGGCATTGATTGTGCGCATGTGTGTGAAGTTGGGGTCCTAAATAATAGGAGTTGAAGTGCGTAGGTGTGTGAAGTTGGGGTCCTAAATAATAGGAGTTAAAGTGCGCAAGGAGATAGGCCCAAGTGTGCTAGAAAATAGGAGATAAGTGCAAGAACTAAGGAGGCTCAAGTGCACAAGGAAGGAGGAGCAGGATTGAGCAAGAGATCAGTGAGTTTGCAGAGAAAGTCAAGGAATCAACAAAGGATCAATTGTGTTCCGGAACCAAGATCAAGTTGTGATCAAGGAAGGCCAAGATTAATTGTATTAATTGAGCTTTTTGTGAAAAGCATAATGCTTTTTCAAGAGAGGCAGATTGCTTTGTAATAGATTCAATTGCAAGAAGAACAATCAATAAAATAACCACATCAACAAGCAAGTTTTCCTTATTGGGTTTCCTTAGAAAAATAAGTGTGTAAATTTGTGTGATGTATTTTTCTTCCGCTGCTTAGAAGTTGTTAAGAGGTTTTGAATCTTGGTGAAAGTTAACTAGTTTCAGTTTTCAATTATTCATCTAACTAGTTGCAGAGTTTCATGGAAATTTAACATTGATCAAGTCAATTTTGTGGGTTTGTTTAATGTTTTTAATGGTATTTCATGCATGTTGGTAAAAGTTTTTAAGCTATTTTCTTTGGTAAATCTGCCATTTAAATATGCATTCTATCTACTTTATTATCCATATAAAAAATTGTAATGTTCCAAACTTGGATAAACAATGATATATAAAGCAAAATCGGTTTACAACACATAAATTTTAAACATTCAACAAATACTCATAAGAACTCTAGAAGTAAGAACCAACTGAGCTATTTTTTTAATCCAATGGAGCAAGCACAATAGTATTGATAAATGCACCTGGGCTTGCCTTAATGGCAAGCATGACAGAACCCAGGTGATAAGACAATGGTAGCAAATGTTGATAAAGTCTGCTCTAATGCTCTGTGCTGCCCAAAAAACTATACTACTGGATGGAAGGGAACTACTAGAAACCCCACCTCAGGTGCTCCGAAAATGTTGCAAAGTTAACCCCAAACTCCTTGACCAAAACTCACAAAAACCCAGAAAGGGTTTGACCTGAATCCACCCGACCAAAATTGACTTCCAAGAGGCCCTACGCTCTCGAAGATTGCTCAAGAACACGACCTGTAAAGGTACTAATAAAGTCCTCCAAGGCTTCGGAAAAGTAGCAATCTCCTCCACAAGTGCTTCCCTTAACTCTCTCGGCAGAGATCAACCTCAATATTTGAGACTCCACCTCCCACGTGTGCATAATATGTTGCCTCTGCATTGGCCCACGAAGTGCGAAAGTCACACTGAAAAGAGTTAGAGGCTGAAATTGGGAGGAAGAGGAGTATACAAAAAATGTTGGATACCAACCCCCATTTTGATTTTGAGGGTTCTTCCTCTATCCTTTCCTTTGTACTGATGCTTCGAACCCCTTCGGATATGTTCCTCCCTCTTTGGAGTCTATTCAAGAAAAGGGTAAGGGTAAAATGAAAAAGAAGGGTGATGTGAATATCAAAAGTTATTTCATTGTCACACCCTCCTCTCCATTAGATGCACATGGTCCTCAAGCTAGTAGAACTTTGCAGTCCACTTTAGATGACCATTGGAAGAAAGAATTGAGGGAGACTGCTTGTGATTACATATGTAGATGATGCTTCTCGTTCACCATATTATGAGCCTATGTTTGATGGCATACATGCTGCTGGAAAAGGCTTCAAAGGCCCTACTATGCATGAGATAAGGGGGTATCGTTTGCAGAATGAAATTGCCTCCATTAATGAGTATTTGAAAGATTTCAAGGACTCATGGGCAAGAACAGGATATACCATCATGTCAGATGGATGGACTGATCAAAGGAACCATACCATCATAAGCTTTCTTATCTTCTGCCCACAGGGAACCATGTTTCTAAAATCAGTTGATGCATCTGATAAGAACAATTGTTGTTTCAGCTATTGGACGAGGTTGTTGAGGAGGTGGGGGTGGCTAATGTTGTTCAAGTCATCATAGATAATGCCTCTAACTATGTTCTTGCTGGTAAACTGTTAGAGGAAAAACACGAAACTATCTTTTGGACCCCATGTGCTGCACATTGCATAGACTTCATGCTTGAGGATATTGGCAAATTAGATTGGGTAAAAAACACTGTAGATCATGCCAAAAGTATAACAAAATTTATCTACAACCATTCAAGGATTTTGAGCCTGATGAGGAAACACACAGGGGGTAGGGATATTATTAGGTCTGCCATCACTAGATTTGCTACTCATTTTTTGACATTGCAATCTATGCTCTCACAACATAGAAACTTGCAAAAGATATTTTCCAGTGAAGAATGGAATCAAAGCCAATGGTCTCACTAACAGAGAGGCAAAGAATTGAAAAGAAAGTTAATGAAGAAATATTTTGGAGAAAGACAATAGAGATTGTGAAGCTTGCTGAGCCACTGGTTAAGGTGTTGTGGTTGGTGGATGGGGAAAGAATGGCTATGGGCTTCATTTATGAGGCTATGGATCAAGCAAAGGAGCAAATAAAGAGGGCATACAAGGATAAAGTGGCAAAGTATGGGCCCATTTGGGCAATCATTGATGAAAGATGGAACGATCAATTCCATCGCCCTATACATGCAGCTGGGTATTTGTTGAACCCACGATATCATTATAAAGCTAAGGCGACAGGAGCTTTGAAGGGGGAGGTTGGAGATGGATTGATTGACTGCATTGATCGCATGATCCCATTGGAGTGTGATCAACTGGAGATACACCGACAGGCCACAACCTTCAACAATGCCTCAGGTACCTTTGGGAAGAACCTAGCAAAGATTGGAAGGGAAGCAGATGAGCCAGGTAAACAAAAATTTCAATTTTCAAATTCTTAATACTTATTTTGTTAAATCGTTTATAATTTGAAAGTTGGATATAGTTTGTAATTTTGTTGAGCTAATTGATTACACTCTTATGTTTTTTGCAGCACAATGGTGGGAGGCTTTTGGTAGCCATTGTCCTGAATTGCAGAAGTTTACAATTCGTATTTTGAGTCAAACTTGCAGTGCTACTAGTTGTGATCGCAATTGGTCTGTCTTTGAGAGGATTCACAGAAACCGTTTGGATAAAAACGGTTAAATGATCTAGTCTATGTCTAATACAACCTCCGACTTAGATGCAACCAATTGTTGAACAAAAGCCTTGATTCAGATCCCATTGTGTTGGAAGACATTGATCCAACATCAGATTGGGTAGTGGAGAGTAATCCAACAGAGTTTGATTCTGATGAGGATCTTGATTTGGATTTACAGGTGGAGGCATCACTCGAACATAATATTCAGTTGAATGCAGATCCTGATCCACTTGTTCCAGCCTCAGGGCCAGCCCCAAGTCCTCCAATTGCAAGGGATTCCTTTGCTCAGGCACAAAAAAAGCGCATATCTCGTCTATCTCAGCTTGCAGTTGCTGCATAGCCTGTTGTGCTACCACTTCTACAGTTGCAGTTGGAGATGATGACGAGGAGGAGCTATGGGTTAGCATGTTTGACTATGATCCAGAGGTTGAGCCAGATGATCTTGGCTCCTTTAGCAGTAGCCAGTAGTACTGGTCACAGTTTACTTTTGTTGTAGAGGACATTTCTAGCCTCCTTGGTTATGTGTTTTTGTTTTGATCTCTATATCATCATCATGTGTGTATTGGACAATGCACTGGGTGCCATTTTGATATAATGGATATATTCATGAGCCTACTTTGATCATATGTTGTCTTCTATCTATATTCTAATGATGTGTGTTTGGAAACATGAATGAAAATCTTTAAAATTATGTTTTTTTATAAAAAAATAAATATTTAATGTATTTTTTACAACGACCGAGTCATTGAAATTGAGCCAGCCGACTCGATACCGAGTCAGAGTCGACCCTCGACCGAGTGGGAGTCGGAGTTTTAAAACATTGGTCTTAGGGAGTCCATGCAAGCGAAATACCTCCCTACAGAACAAATTTGCCACTTATGAAGCTGAATATTGTGTCGGAATGGCAAAGAAATGTGCAAACTTGGTCAGTCGGTCGACCACCAAAAAAATACAATCCTTCCCTTGTACTAAGGGAAGTTCGGTGATGAAGTCCATAGAAAAACTCTCCCATTTCCCCTCAGGGATGGGAAGAGGCTGCAATAGTCCTGTTGGATAAGTCAACACCCCTTTGTTCCTCTGAGAAGCCTTGCACTCCTGTACATGCCTCAACATGTCCCCTTTTAGGCCCTTGCAGGTGAAGTGCTCTCTGACTGCCATATAGCTCTTCCCCGAACCCCTGATGTCCAAACAAAGGAGAATCATGAGTTGCATGAAGGATATGCTCCCTCAACTAGGACCCCGAAACCAAAAATATGCGCCCTTTGTAGTATATAACCTCATCCATCACTTTGTAGCGCTCATCTACATAACTGCCCTCCAATATCTCGCATGCCCGACGATCCTTGTAGTACTCCACCAATGGCTGTGACTTCTAATCATGACAAATGCTTATGAGTGAAAGTCTTGCAGGTCTCGTGGATAGTGCATTTGCTAACACATTGTGCTTTCCCTGCACATACTCAATATCGAAATCATAAGCCTGCACATTGCTGACCCATCTTTGCTGTCTATCATTGAGGCCCTGTTGACCCATGAAATGGCAAAGGCTGTTGTGATCCGTCTTCACCTGAAACCAGTTACCCACCAGGTACTGTCTAAACTTGGCCAATGCATGCATTATGGCCAACATCTCCTTGTCATATATGGAATACGACCTTTCATGTGGTAGGAGCTTCAGACTCTCAAAAGCAATGGGGTGCCCTCTTTGGGACAAGACTGCCCCAATCCCCTCACCCGATGCATCGTACTCTAATGTGAAAGGCTGTGTGAAATCTGGGAGTGCTAATATTGGGCAACAACTCATCACCTCCTAGAGGCAGTCGAATGCTACTTGAGCCCCATCTGTCCATGCAAAAGCCCCCCTCTTAGTCAGATCAGTAAGGGGTGCACCAATTGTGAGAAGCCCTTAACGAATTTCTGATAATAAGTACAAATGCCCAAGATTCCTCTCAGCGCTATCACATCTGTAGGCTCTGACCAATCCCGAATGGCTTTGGTCTTCTCCTCGTGAACCTTGACCCCATCTGCGACTATGAATTCCCCCAAGTAGAGCATCTCTGACAACCCAAACTCGCACTTGGACATCTTGGGGTAGAACCGCTGCTCCTCCAAGATACGCAACATTGCCTCTAGATGCTGTAGGTTCTTCTCCCATGTCTTGCTTGTATGTCTGGATGTGGTGGCTTGGCCTTCCCCAGTCTCTGAAATCCTCAACTCTATTGCCCATGCTATGTCTCCATGCCTCAAATCGATCTCCATCCCGTGGGCCGAAACTGTCTGTGGAGGATACGAATATATGCCTCGAAGAACCACATGCTTACCATCTGGCCTAGTAAACTCCATCACTAACTGCTTCCAATCGGTGGTAACTCGACCAAGGTAGTATAACCATTGGATACTCATCATCCCATTGGTGTGCGGTACATTCACCACGAAGAAGTGGCTTGTCGACAAATAGTTGCCCATGGTCACTGTCAGAGTGGGAGCATATTGAGAGCACTGCATAGTCTTGTCTCCTGGTACTAGAACTGAAAACCCCTCAAACTCTGTAGTGGTGATGTCCCTCCTCTGGACCATCTGAGCATCAATAAAATTGTAGGTGGCCCCATTGTCTACTAAAACTGAGACACGCTGCCCCTGCACCGTACCTCTGATCCTCATGGTAAAAAATTTGGGAATCCCGCACAAGGAAGCTAGGACTCCCCCAGTTGGTGCAAAAGATGCTCCCCCATGTGGTGGTGGTCCCCTCTCCACTGGATCCTCACTGTCTCCCCCACCAAGCTCCAACTCCACCTCATCCTCTTGATCGCTATCTGAGAAGACCTTGATGTAATGAGTCTTGCCTGCTGTGCACCGATGGCTTGGTGCCCAAGGCTATCGACATGTAAAACACAACTTCCTCTTCCTGAGGTCTATCCTGGTCTCATCATCCAATTGTCCCCACCCTTGGGCTGCTTTCTACGGTGTGGGCACTCTAGTGTCACTTCCCTTCTAAGGGTAGGGAGTGCATGGAGGAAAGGGTGCTCGGTTCTTGGGGATGACCCCCCTGTAAATATCTCGTACAAGTCACTGCCTCCAAAAGAGTAGATGGTTTGCATGACTTCACGAGTCGTCGTAGTGGCTCTGTCAAACTCTCCCCAAATGTGTATACTCTCCTAGCATCTGACAAATCTGGCACCATGACTGAGACCCTCAGGAACTCTAAAATATAATGCTCGGGATGTCTTGTCTGCCTGAGCTGGGTCAACTCCCTAAAGTGAGCCTCTGGATCCCTTCGATCAAAACGCTCGACTACTCTCCGTGTGAAGTCATCATAGGAGGTCACATTGGCATGCCCCAGAGTGGACAAGCCATGAAACTACCAGTCGCGTGCCTCCCCTCCAAATGCAATGTGCCTCCCCCTCGATTTACAACAATTTTTTTTAAACATTCAACAAATACTCATAAGAACTCTAGAAGTAAAAATACAAGCTGAGCCATTTTATTAATCCAATGGAGCAAGTACAATAATATGGATAAATGCACCTGGGCTTGCCTCAATGGCAAGTGTGACAGAAACCAGGTTGTAAGACAATGATAGAAAATGCTGATAAAGTCTGCTCCTCTAATGCTTTGCGCTGCCCAGAAAACTACATTGCTGTTGGAAAGGCACTGCTAGAAACACCACCTCCGATGCTCATAAAATGCTGCAAAATTAACCCCAAGGTCCTTGACTGAAACCCACAAAAACCCTAAAATGGTTTGGTTTGAACCCAAGCTTCCAAAATCGACCTCCAAGAGGCCTTATGCCCTCCAAAACTGCTCAAGAACACGACCTGTAAAAATACCAATAAAGTCCTCCTCCAAGCCTCTGGAAATGTAGCAATCTCCTTCACAAGTGCTTCCCTTAACTCTCTCGGCAAAGATCAGCCTCAATAATTGAGACTCCACCTCCCACGTGTGCATAATATGCTGCCTCTGCACTGGCCCAGGAAGTGTGAATGTCACATTGAATAGGAGCTCTCTCCTCCAGCTCCAAAATTCACCAAAATGGCAACCAAACACATATGCCTCCTTTCCGGAATTTGTCTCGGCCAAATCTCCTCTGGAAGATGTCATAATCAAAACTCGACCTCCCTTCACTATGTCCTCCAAAAATACTCACCACCTGGAGATGATGAATGTAACAGCTGGAAATCACAATGAAATCCTCCTCCATAAGAATGTAGATGAACCTCTCTAAGGTGGCATTCGAAGTCCCCCGAAGAAAGGGTGAGCTCCTTGCTTGACGAACTCTTGCTAAATAGCAAGTGACTCGGCTACGAGTACAAAGAAGTATGGTCTGTGGTTCGTGGACTGTTGCAATGCACAAATCCTCTCTTTGTGCTCCAATGTTTTAAAACACTGACTCTGACTCCGACTCTGACTTGGACTCGGTATTGTCTCGGCCGACTCGATTTCAATGACTCGGTCGTTGTAAAAAATACATAAAATATCTATTTTTTAATAAAAAACATAATTTTAAATATTTTCATTCATGTTTCCAAACACATAGCATTAGAATATAGATAAAAGACAACATATGATCAAAGTAGGCTCATGAATATATCCATTATATCAAAATGGCACCGAATGCACTGTCCAATACATAGATGATGATGTTATAGAGATCAAAATAATAACACATAGCCAAGCAGGCTAGAAATGACCTCTATAACAAAAGTAAACTGTGACCAGTACTACTGGCTACTGCTAGAGGAGCCAAGATCATCTAGCTCAACCTCTGGATCATAGTCAGACATGCTAGCCCATGGCTCCTCATCATCATCTCCAACTACAACTGTAGAAGTGGTAGTACAATAGGTTGTGCAACAGCTGCAAGCTGAGATAGACGAGATATGCGCTTCTGTCATGGCTGAGCAGAGGAAGCGCTTGCAATTGGAGGACTTGGGGCTGGCGCTGAGGTTGGTACAAGTGGATCAGGATTTGCATTCAACTGAACATTATGTTCGAGTGATGCCTCCCACTGTAAATCCAATCAAGATCCTGCTCAGAATGAAACTCTACTAGATTACTCTCCACTACCCAATCTAATGCTGGATCAATGTCTTCCAACACAATGGGATCTGAATCAGGGCTTTTGTTCAACAATTGGTTGCGTCTGAGCCGAAGGTTTTATTGGACATAGACTAGATCATTTAACCATTTTTGATCCAAATGGTTTCTCTTCTCCGTGTGAATCCTCTCAAAGATAGACCAGTGATTGCCCAAATGGGCGCATACTTAGCCACTTTATCCTTGTATGCCCTCTTTATTTGCTCCTTTGCTTGATTAATAGCCTCATAAATGAAGCCCATAGCCAATCTTTCCCCATCCACCAACCGCAACACCTTAACCAGTGGCTCAACAAGCTTCACAACCTCTGTTGCCTTTCTCCAAAATATTTCTTCATTAACTTTCTTTTTCAATTCTTTGCC